>KZ507162.1:50561-65980 GCA_002844005.1 Limosa lapponica baueri | reverse complement strand
TATTTGACTCTGGTTGTACTACTGATAGCTGAAGTAAGTGAGGAGAAGAAAAACCAATTGTATTTGTTTTTGTCAGTTGGCTTGCTGGGTACTTGTTACGTGAAGAGAGAAAAGAAAGGTGCTATGGAACAGAGATTTCAACTTTATTGTGGCAGAACTGCATCCACTTAAAGTCATGATGATTCATTGTTTGTAAAAGATCTATTTTTAGTTGGCCTGAATTATATGGAGATTAAAGAGAATCATTAGCATAAAATTCCCCTTGAAGCTTCTGCAGTTGGTATAATACAAAAGACTTTGATAAGATTTCTTCAGCCTAGATGACTTTGGAGAATCCCTAAGTGTGCGCAAAAGGTGGATTGGTATCCATACAAAAGCTTTTGTGGGTCAGTGAACTATTCCTCTGAGCACAATGCAACTGTTCATGCAGAATACACTCCAAAACAATCCTTTTCAGAAATAGCAGCATCAGAAGAAAAAAACCTGAGAGATAAAGAGGGGGAGTATACATTTATAGCTGTAGCGAGAACACGTGTCTTTAGGAAAAGCATTGGTGTTGGATTTTGGTTTTTGCTCTGCTCTCTCAATGCAGAATGAACACGTCTTTCACTTCATTCCATCAATGTAGACTGTTGGTTCTTGTCACATAAAAAAGCACACAGTTTGTGTGCTTGCTGCATGGCGAATGTAGGTTGCAATGGGGAGGAAGACAACCAGCTACATTCAGTCACAGATTGTGTGAGACTTTCTCTTCATTTATCAGCGTGCCATAGCAACAAAACTCTAAAGACATTTGTTAAAGTACTTAAGTTGCAACAAGTATGAAATATGATCAACAGGGTAGAATATATAATTGTTAAAAAGCACTTTTAACAAGTACAACACCCACATCATAATATATTGCATTTGTGTAAGGTTCAATATTTGCCATCCTAGGCAAAAATGTCGTTAGTGGGGAAATCCAAAAGGTGCTAACGTTGTGTTTTATTTTGAAGAAGAAAAGCTTAACAGCAAACTTTGGAAATCACATCTAAAAACTTAAATAAATGGCCTCCATACTTAGCTGGACAACAAACCTACAAACATGTATTATATATGTTCCCTTAATACAGTGAAATCTAATGTCTCAATATATATCATCGTATCTCAGCTTGGGCTGCTGGCATACCAGTTAATTGTTAAATGAAACTTAAATCATGGTAACAACAGTTATCAATGCCTATAAGTATCTAAAGGGTGGGTTGAAGGAGGACGGAGCCGGACTCTTTTCAGTGGTTCCCAGTGACAGGACGAGGGGCAACGGGCACAAGTTGGAACATGGGAAGTTCCACTCAAATATGAGAAAAAACTTCTTTATGGTGAGGGTGACAGAGCCCTGGAACAGGCTGCCCAGGGAGGTTGTGGAGTCCCCTTCTCTGGAGATTTTCAAGACCTGTCTGGATGCAGTCCTGAGTCACATGCTCTAAGCAATCCTGCTTCAGCAGGGGAGTTGGACTAGATGATCTATATGGTCCCTTCCAACTCTAAAAATTCAGTGAAATTCAGTGAAACAGTTACTACACAAAAATCTCTGAAATACCTTTATCCTTTTGTCCTCAAAAGACACGACATGCGATTCCTTCTCGGGTTCTTAAATAAAATACATTTGCTATTAGAGGACAGGAATAAAAAAAAAGTGAAGTCAAACACCATCAGGAAGAATATGAGGGCATAAGTCTGAGTTTTCATTACAAAAGAGCTGAGATTCATTGGAAATTTATGTAGCTGGAAAAACTACTTGGGCAAAGAATAAATCCATTGCAGTAATTCTCACTGTTACTGGAGAGACTGTTAATATGTCTTTTCACATTATGCAAAACCAGCAAACAAAAATAAGGGTCACAGCTTTAAGAAGAGTTGTTTCTAGTATCTGTTAGACCGAGCAAAATGTCACAGTATGTAGTCTTCTGGAAGAAGCAAACAGACCATTAAATCTTAGATGAATAAAGCATGTTTTCAAACTGCTACAGATTTTTGTCCTTTTGGAATCATTGCAGCAGGGCTTGGGGTTGTGGCTATGATTATGTGAAGATAATCGGACAGTAAGTTTTAGTGGGACTAAAATTTGCCCCATGGTGCCAGAATGAAGATCTGGTTTGAAAACTGCTTTATGCAAAGAAAGAGACCCACCAGCTGCAAAACAGGTGGTAACCCACAAGGGGCAGGCACGTATGAAATCACGGCTCCTTTTTTGGATTACAGTGAAAGGAAAATGAAGGGATAAAAGTTAGAACAGCTGACTAAGAAGAGCAGCCTCCTGACTTTTTATTAGGGTTTTCACAAATGTAATTGTGGTTAGGCTATATGCTGGAATAGTGGAGATGCCAAATGTTGAACATGTAATGTGGGCCTCACAAGCAGGTGTGTGCCTGCTCAGTGTGTTAAAAAAAATCTCATTAGTGCTAAGATACAGCTTTGCATGATGTATTTATGTCTTTTATATATGTGTGTATATATATTTTATTTCTTTTGTGAAAGTAACTTGCACTGTTACTATACTGCAGGAGCTAGTAGAGTTGCCATTCGGTCCCCGGTGGCTCTGTCATGAAACCCAATGTTGTGTGTCTTTTTTGGAGAACTTGAAACTGAAGAATGAGCTGGAACAACCTCCCTTGTTGTATCATTTCAGAGAATAATATAAAGCTGCCAACAGCACAACTGAGGTTATTTCAGATCTTTCATGAGTTCTAGACTCAAGAGAAAAGTCAATTTTAAAGGAAGGTAATAATATTTTTCCTGCATGTTTGTTTATTGCCATATTAATTAATGGAGAGAGCAGTACGTGTAGCCTTTTTACAAGAGCTTTTATCTGGGCCTGAAATATTTAGTGTACAGCTAGCTTTGCACAAAGTAGGGTTTTACGGTTTATAGGCAGTGCCAAGATGTAATTCCTGTCCAACAGTAACAGGGAATATTTCCCAGCACTGAAACTTGATTGCCTGTGCTGTTTCTTGTTAGAATGGTCCTTGCCTCGTTTGTTTGGCTTGGTCAGACAGTGTTTTCCCCAATAGTTTCTTGAACACAAAGTAGCTGGCATAGGCCAGGGATCACTCCCAACCCACAGCTGGAAGCAATCCATTTATTAGAAAAAGATAATTTAATTTTAGAAAAGCAGAAAGACTTTTTCAGTGGCTGTGGGGACAGAGAACAAGCCATGATAATGTTTAGTTTAGTTTAATTATGGAAAACTCTTGTATAAGTCCCCTTTTTAAGTGGAGTTAAATGCTCTCAGCAGTTCCTAGGATTGGACAATTTTTTCATAGAGAATGCAAGTGTACTAGAATTGGTACCATTTACAAAGGGCACAGTTGCAGAGTTTTCCTGACTGTCCCATGGAAGTACTAAAATATATTTTTAAAAATTGATATACTGTATCAAATAGGGAGGGGGGGATAAGTGACAGGAAGGAAGAAATGAGAGAATCAGTCCTCCTAGCTTGGAGAGAAAACCAAACCTTTCCAAGATGCTGAGGTTTCAACGTGCAGCATTAGTTTGAGCATTCTGGGAGCCTCTGAAAAAAAGCAGAGGAAAAAGGACTTCAATTTCTTTGGTCCTTTGTAATTTGGATAACCAGGTCGACTGGGATAACAGCCTGGTGATTCTTTAGGGGTGGGCTTTCTAAGGTTGAAAGATGTGAGATTAAGAAAGGATTTATGTGAGGTTGCGTCTGTGTGGTACGAGAAAGCCCACTTGTGTGGGTGGTTTCACCAGGGCACCACTGACATGGGCTGCCTATGGCAGCGGATTGAAATGTGAACTCAACTCCTGATTTAAGTAGTTGGTTAAATAAGTATGAGATGGTATATGTGATTAGCTTCACAGAATCTCCCGGGATGGTTCAAGTGAGCTACATAGTGTACATTAGTGATCTTCCAAGTGAACCTTGTCGAGCAATGATGACATCAATGATGTCATCAATGATGTCAGCAATGATGAGCAAGTGAATTGTCGAGCAATAGAAGATTTTACTACAAACTTGTGGTAGAATTTTTCTTGCAGGTAAGAGTGGGTACTGCTTCTGAAGTGGTTGTTCAGACAGGTGTTTTAGAATGTCATTAATAACATTGCTAATATATGAGTCATCATATTTATTTTATTCTTAAGTTTTTAATATGCTTTTACAGAATTTTCAGGATTGCTGATCTGTCTAGTGTTCTGTACTTTCAATGTGATATATTGTTAACTGCTTCTTTGCAGCACCATGTGGACTCCCTTCCTAGTTTGAGTTAGTTTAAAACTATTCCAAAATCCTCAGATTTCTTTTGTTATGACTTAAAACACTTTCCATACCTATGTTTTTAAAATAGAAGTAACATCTGGCTGGTGTGTTTAAAATCTGTCTGTAGCAGATAATGTAAAAATGACCTTGGCCCTGAATTTAAAAAGAGGAGTGGGAAGCTGGCTGAACAGTATGCTAATAAGAACACAGTTCGTTCTCTGTGTGAAGAGGGAAAAAAAACAACTTCTCAATGAACAACTTTGAGGCTAGAGTTATTTGAATAATTTTTCTGAATGACGCAAGACTGAGCTCATGAGAGTCAGATCAAATCCAGCTGAAGAGCAGAACCAAGAGTCCAGCTGGGAATCCTGCTATTCACTGACTCACAATAAAGACGTTGATAAAATATGAGCCTTCTGAAGTTCAGGTACTCCAGAGAAGGTAAAAACAATTTAAAATGAGACAATGAATAAAAGAAATATTTCCAACTATTAAAGCCTGTTGCTGATAACAACAAAAGTTTGGTAATAGAATTTGTTGTAAATCTATATTTCATTGCTTTCATCATACATTTGAACTGGGAAGCTACTTATTTCTTGCATCTCACTGTCAGAATGATTCATTTTCTTATATCTTACTGTTTTATTAAAAATTAACGAACAGTCACCAGCTGAGAACAAAGTCATGAAGTTGTGAAGAACCTATCGATGACAACCAAAATCCAAGGACGAGTTGTTGCTGACTTCAGTAGACAGAGAATACTAAGATGGTAAGGGGGACACTGACTGTATCTCTGCTTTGCTTAAAAGTCATTCATTCTTAGTGCTTCAGCTGTAAATTACTAAACCAATATTCTGCTGATATTTTGAAATCTGTATTTATCGCTTCAGGTCTGTCCTATTTGCACAAGGCTGAGCTGAATAATTTTTTCAGTCTGATTTTAAAACTTGCAGAGAATAATTGTGGTAAATTCAAAGTATTGGAACTACAGTGGTTGTATTAATTTCTCAGTTGATTCACTAGGGCTTTACAGCAACATATAATTTTGGGTGTAAAGTTTAGTTCTAAGGTATAATATAAGAGTTATAATATAATATATATGAGGTATAATATAATCCTCTGTAAGAGTATAGTTGCCCTTCTTTTTTCATGACAAAAGCTCTGTTAAAAAGAAACCTTGCAAACCAGACAGTTTTAACTTCACAAATGCAATCGTGCACTTGTCCAAGGCACTGAATAACACAGATTCATAGGCAGTTTGGTCCAAAAGCCATTTGCAGAAATGAAAGGCTGTACAGGATGTTAAGCCTGAGATTTATATTTAAAATTATAAGAAATTTTTGTTACTTCCTGGTATTCTTGCTGAAAACAAGCAGCAATAAGTCTTTTTTGATGCACAATTATAACAACTTTCCATTCCCTCCGTGTCCCCCTGCACTGCACTGCACCAGCTGTGCAGTTTGAGAAGTGTCCAGAACTCTGGTACTTAAGGTGCAAGATGAATGGAGCTAGCTGAAGGAAAGTGAAGGCTATGAGTAGGAATGGACTGCTCTAATCTTATAGCATGTTCAAGACAAGAATGGAGACTTGCCTTTCCATTTGTCTTTCCTCCTTCACAAGGGAATACAGAGCAATCCTCTTCTACATGGTCTTCTTTGAGGCCAGCATGACCAACTTGTGGGTCCCGTGAGCGAGACTGCAGTTCTCTTTTCTTCTTCCCAGGTGTTTCTAAAAGAATTCTTACTGCCTTTATGTTACCTTGATGTGGCAAAGACACATTGCCTGTGTATATGTCATTCTGGCTTTTTGGAGACACGAATGACAGAAGAACATCTGTACATATGGGGACTGAAGAGGGGATTGGCAATCCTTTATTTTTAAATGAATTATCACAGAATAAGAAAAGTATGCTCTTAATTTGAAGTGGGTTTATGGGTGAAAAGGCTTGGGTTTCTTTTTTGCTTTTCTATTTCCCTGGAAAGCTCTGTGTCCTCTAGATATACACATACAGAGCATACAGATACATTTCACTCCAATTTTTTTTTTTTTTGCTTTCCAGTAGTACAAAATCTAAGCGTAAACGATGCTAACAGTATTTACAGTATTTAATTTATGATTGAGTTTTATCTAAGGCTGATAGGGAAGAGCTAAAGTTGTGTATCAAGAGCTCATTTTGTCCATGTAGAGAGTATTTTGTGTTGAATTTCCATGAGGCATTTAAGCACTCTACAAAATTTTACTTTCCATAGGTCAGCCTTCAAACCAAGGTAGTCACCGAGGTCATTTAGGAAATCCCTTCATAATGAAGCAACTAGGAGCACTCTTACCTAGGGAACAACACTGCTGTGAGTCAGTTCTGTATTTTCATGCTGAGGGGAAAAGCCAAGCCAGCTGCATTTGCCGCACAGAAGCATGCACAGCAATGGCAAATCTTACCAAGGTGGGCCACTGTCTTAACATCTATAAATCTTAAATCTAAAGTGGTTGCAATTTTTGTTGGTTATATAATCAAATCCAAGCAGTAGCTCCCACAGGACAATGTGCACTGCTGCCAAGCAGAGGCTGAGGGGGAAGAATGGCAAACCTTAGTTCTCCATCTTGTGTTTTCCATCAGCTTGACTTTGTTGATTGATTGATTGATTTTTTTTTCAACCTAAGAACTGATTTATCTAGTGATAAGTGACATAAGTAAAGCTTATTTACGCAAAGATAGGGCATAAAGATGTGAGTACAAACCATGTGTATGATACAGCATTTGTATATGGCATGTATAGTGGATAAAAACAATGCATAGGTAATTTTATTAAGGTAATTCTCAGAAGGAAACCTCTAGCTTTTAATGTGTATATTGTATTATTATTTTAATGTGTGTATATATATTATTTTAATGTGTTTATTATATTATTATCATTCTATAATGGTGTGATGAATTAGGATCAGATTATGATTATTAAAGTAGCTGGCACTGCAGGTGGGTCTAGCATAGCGCTGAAGTTTCTTTCATAGTGGTTTTATTTTACTAGCTAATGTTACTTATGAGGACCATGGAATTTGCAATTAATTATGCTTAATGAAGAATGGCTTTAGACTGCCTAGCTGATTCCTTGATAATTTGCCAAGAAGATTACCAAAGATCTTTTTTGCATTTCCCAGCTTTTAGGAATGGATGGTTGTTTTGTCATTCATTTACATAGGCTTTGTGGTACTCTGACAATATTGTGAGATCTATACTGTTGTCTTTGTAAATTTTAAGAAGAGAAATACACTTTGATGCAGTTGATTCATTCACATTTTTGCTCATTTGATATAGATCTAGCCTTTTTCTAAAACAGTAAATTGGTATTTGTAATGCACTTACTGTCCGCAAAACTTTTTTGAAGGCAAAGACAAGCTCAAAAAGTTACATTGAAGTGGTGTTTGTGTGTTATTTTTAGAAAAGCTCTATGAATAAAGCAAATTTATAGACTGCATTGCTGCTTTTAAAAGATTTGTGGTATGTGTCTCCATCAAATCCTAAAGCCTTCAAATCCTATTTTATGACAGTAATAAATAAATTGTGTGATGAGTAACAGAATATTACTTCCCGGTTGCACAGAAGTGGCAGCCTATTGAAAGGCTCTCAAATGGTGGCCAGAAGTTCATTCCTTTCCCTTGTCCTGCAGAGCTTTTCTCTGTAGTCTCTATATGTTACTCTAAGGAAGCCGGAGGGAGACACTATATCATTTCTCTGCACTTCAGATGCTGTGAAACCTTTGGAAATTTCAACACAATTCTTTACTCACTACTGACTCTAAAACAGCTTTGTGTATGTGCTGCTTGACTTAACACAGCTAAAATGAATCAACAAACTTTGCATTTTGGAGCGAAATAATGACTGGTTCCTTTTGTGGCTGGTCACTTCAAACCTATGTCAAATAAACACTTTTTATTTGATATTTTCTATACTTTGGGAGTTAGCCTTGTTTTTCTTGCCCTATGAGTTATTATTTCTTCAAGTGCTGCAGTTGCCTTTCCATCAGGGAGTAGGGAATGCCTGTTTTCATCTTCACTGTAGTATATTATTTGGATACTTGTTGCAGACCTTACTTCAGTGGATTCTTGGTGTGCAAACCATTAAAGGCATTTAATGGCCACTGTCTGTTATCTGTGCATATAGCAAATCATGCTGTGCTGTGGTTCCAATTTCTAATTTGGTTATACAGCTTGAAGTCTATTAGGGATAGAAATGGTACCATCTAGTAACTAATACATTCATTTCAAACTGTGTAATTAATTGCACTTTAATTCTGTTTGATTATTGGACAACACTGTATCTGGAAGCCATTAAACTCTTTATACAACAAGGTATACAAGTTTCTTTCTGAATGTATTCTGAGGACAGATCTATTAAGTTTTACTGCCTACTCACATTCTGGCTTTGCAAATTTCTATTTTTCAAGCCAGAAACAAACCTACAGCTTGTATATAATAAACTTTTGCAGATATAAATGCTACATTTTCAATGGACCCAAAAGTGCCTACACACTTTTCTGGCCATCTCTTCTTTTTTTTATTGTTCAGGGTGAAGCAAAAAATGCTGCCTTTACCAGGTTTGCATTCCACTTTGGTACTCTCACAACAAATCTCATCCTACTCAAGTTTGGTTTTATGTACACCTGTTACTACTAGTCCTTTTGCAGTCCAACAATTGCAGCCAAGAATACAGATCAAGACGAAATCCCATCTACTGTGTTTTACGTAAGCGTATAGTAAAATGATAGCCTGTGTCTGAAGTCCAAGATCTCAGAAGAATCATTTTAGAAAGCAGTGAAGGTAGACCACTGCATAATGACGATATTAAAAAACAAAACAAACAACAACAAAAGCCCACCCCCAAAACCCAAATGTTTGAGCAAGAGAGGAATAGTTTCTCTGGAACTTGGGGAAGAATAAAACAAATCAGGATTTTTATTCTGGTTTGGTTTATTATTTCCTCCCTCATATTTGCAGGAAAAGGGGATGGGAGTTACAGGCAAAGAGAAGAGAGGAAAATTGAAATAGATATTTCCTCCCAGGAGGGAGAGAACCCCAGTCAACCAACCACCAACAGCCTCTGCAGTTTGCCACCTGCCTGATCGTCATTAACAGACAGTACTGGCTTCAAAGTGGGACTTAGCAGTGAAGGAGGACCTAAAAAGAGGCCTAGGAAGTTGCTTTCTGCAGGGAGGGAGGGTGTTCCTACTGCGAAGTGAGGAAGAAAGTACACAGGTTCTTGAGGGAAGGCAGATAAGTGGTTAACAGAAGCTGGTATAGCTGGGAAAATAGAGGCGATCTGCCTTGAGAACACCAGAGAAGAGCTGATTCTCTGAGTGAAGGGTTGATGACAAAGCTGTTGATTCCTGTGGCTTTGCAAAAGATCTTGCAGGCTGGATTGTGAAATATTGCTCTACCTTCCCTGGTCTGGCTGAATCTACAAGCTTAACTAACTAATGTGTGTAACTAACTGTGTCCTTTTCACATCTAAGAGTAATTTTTGGAAAGTAGTGCAAATAAGGGAATTAAATTTATTTTGATGTTTGGAAATGTAACTATTGTTCGGAGATGTGACTTTTTAAGTAGTACAACTAATAACCTCACACATACATATACAGCCACTGATAGACAGAGGAGACTCAGCTCTCTTCCCTGTCTCCTGTCCAAATGACTTCGTTCTGGTTGCCACCATAGTTCTAATTCTTCTCTGTACTCCTACTCCAACAGTTGAGAGGTTTAAAAATTACTACCACCACTTCATCTTTTTCTGCCCTATCACCTGAGTTTCACTGGATGCTGAAATAGCGTAGCTATGTGCAGGTATTCTCTTGTTTATTTTACTTCACTAGTATTACCGTGTCTATTATGTTAGCATATAGACCTATTTATTTATAGAAGTGGAATACTGGCAGTAAAGACTTCTGGATTCCTCAAAATAGATGTTTTCACTCCATGAAAGTAGTCTCTATAAAGAGTAAAGTGGTCAGAGGTGGGATGAGCTAAACATGTAATGTGCTTAACTTAAGAACAAGTATGGCTGTGATTTTCATTTGTCGTGCTGCGTCCTCTTTTTTGTGCTGTATTGAATGAGTGTAGGCAACCTCTGCCATGAGATCCTTAATAGAGGACTTGTTTGTGCCTAGAGGTAAGACTTCAGAGCACTACGTTGTATATGGCAGAGAGGAATACTTGAGATGAAGGCCTTATTTAAGCTGATATCTTTTTCTAATCTGACACTTAGCTTTTTTTCCCACGCGCCAAATGAAAAGTTACAGGTGAATTGCAGCAGCAGCTAAACTTTAGAGACTGAAGCATGCTCAGTGTAGAAAGAACGCTGGAATTTCTTAGAAGTATTTTGTGCGTCCAAGTGAACGAGTGCAGGAGGTAAATGAGGAAAGTAAGAGACAGCTCCCAGATCTCAGTCCCTCAAAGAAACCATCAGCTTCAAAGCATACTGACTCCTCAAAACAGATGAAAATTTTCACTCTGGATTTACACTGTGCACATATTATTTTCCTTTCTTCATGATCCGATTCCTGGAAATCGGAGTCACTTTTGCTTTCTGTTTGTTTATGTGTTGTCTGAAGAAGCATGTACTGAAGAACTTAGAGTCCAGGCTGAAGTTAAGTTGTAGTTGGAAGAATGATTATAGTGAAAAAACTTAGTAGCAGCTGTGGTATTAAACTTAAACAGCTTAAACTGCTTTAAGTCAATCTTTATAGCGTTGGCAAGCATAGCTGTAAAAATAATTTCACATCTGAATCTCTAATGCTGAAATTACAAAAGCTACAGAAAATGTATTTCTCAGTTCCAAAGTTTAATGTCTATTCAGGATTATTTTTTTTTCTTCTGCTTTTTTTTTTCTTCCCCAAAAAATTTGCTGTATAGTGTGTTACCCTAATGACCCTTAAATGTCTAGGATGCTCTATGGGGACAGCGCTAAGATTAAAAAAAAAATTAAAATGTGATTTTTATCCATGCTGACACTAGTTTTTTACCCTGTAAACAGCTCCATGCAGTCACAGCATCAGTTCCAGAGGTTAAACACTCTGACAATGGCTGTAAGAAAGATGGTCAGATTAATTTCTTATCAAACTGAGTTGATTCAGCGTAAGGAATGGAAACCATCTGATGTATTTTACAGATCAAAGCTAATTCTCCATTGACACACATGCGCTTGAGTAGGCGCATCTGTGTGACAGCTAAATTATAGGAGTGCTTTACACACACATTATCTTGTCACAACATAAGAACATCCTACTGTGCTAAAATACCTCTTCCAGAAGAAACATGTAATTTCCCCATATTGTTGGGGTGGATGCTAAACAGCTTCTGTCTTTTTACATATCTTTTATTTTCACCTTCTACAGGCGTAAGACAAGCAAAGATTTTTAAAAAAATGAAATAGATTCATTTTATTTTATCTGTCTCTCTAGCCTCTTTGCCTTCTGTCTAATGAAATGTGTTGGTACCTGTGTTTATGGCTGGATGGAAAAAGCTGAAGAAAAACTGTGATTTCATTTTAGAGTGTAGTTGCTTATTTAAAGGGAATTATTATAAGGATTTTTTCTATTTTATGTATTAGGTAAAGTGAATGCTTTTTGGAATGAAAATTGTGTTTGGGGAAAACTTAATGAATATTCGGTAACAGCTTTGTGGCACAACTTTCACACTCCCTAACAGTTGATACTGTCCAGTTTGAGACTGGGGTTAGGTCAACCCAGGCTTTTGAAAACTTAATCTTTATTAAACCAAGGTGCTATAAATTGACAGCAGCTTCTCCCAGCTTCTTGTAAGACAGTTCAATATATGGGGCACAGACTTGCAACAGGGCATGATTAGCAACTGAACTGAGACTGGGGCTGCTTGTGTCAGGGTTGGTTTGGTTTCCAGTCCATTACAAATGAAAAGGACAATTGCAAAAGTATAATATTTCAGTTCAACATTTAGCACTTGAAACAGTTTCCCTGTTTTGTTGTGCTTATCCCAGGCTTCTGGTCCTGAAGACAAAAAAAATGGTTAAAATAATATTTCTCTTCAATGGCTGCATGTTCCTACAGGTAATACGCTCTTCATAGAATCATAGCGTAGTTAGAATTGGAAGGGACCTTAAAGATCACTGAGTTCCAAAATGGACACCTCCCACTAGAGCAGGTTGCTCAAAGCCCCATCCAGTCTGATCTTGAACACCCCCAGGGATGGGGCATCCACAGCTTCTCTGGGCAACCTGTTCCAGTGTCTCACCACCCTCACAGTAAAGAATTTCTCCCTATTATCTAATCCAAGTCTACCCTCTTTCAGTTTAAAACCATTACCCCTCGTCCTATCACTACATTCCCTGATAAAGAGTCCCTCCCTGTCTTTTCTGTAGGCTCCTTTAGGTACTGGAAGGGGCTATGAGATCTCCCCAGAGCCTTCTGTTCTCTGGGCTGAACAACCCCAACTGTCTCAGCCTGACTTCACAGAAGTGCTCCAGCTCCCTGATCATCTTCATGGCCCCAGTCCAACAGGTCCATGACTTTCTTATGTTGGGGTCCCCAGAGCTGGAGAGTACTCCAGATGGGGTCTCACCAGAGTGGAGTAGAGGGGCAGAATCACCTCCCTCCACCTGCTGGCCAATTATCTTCACTGATAACAAAATTTTTAAAACAAACGAAATATTTTGCTCATTTTTTAATGCATATATTCCTTTTAAACAGCATCCTTTTTTTTCCCTCCTTTTCCTTCTGATTTGAACAAATTATTTGTTTCGCCTTACCAGCTTACCTCTGCTCGTTTTCTGTCGTCCTGGGGAGTACCCTGTCCCAAACACCGCGCTTGCAGAGCAGGCGACGTGAGGTGAAGGAGAGCCACTGCCCTGCCTGCCTGAGCCTCCTAGCCACCTAGGCCTGCTGAGGCAGGGGGATCGAAAGAGGCAGCCCGGCCTCCCCGAACAAAACTGGGCAGCCTGGGAGCTGCAAAATAGTGGACAGTGCCTGGGACACCATGAGGGAGTGCTGGTGCCACCAGCCCCATGGCTTGATCGGGGCCCGGCGCTGAGGGGGCAGCTGGCTGGGCGCCATCTTGGTGGGGCCTCACCAGCTGGCACTGCAGCCAAGTTCAGTGCCGCTGCCGCTGAGGGGGGTTCCTCCCGAGGAATGTCTCACAGCACTTTGGTAGTAACATTCTAAGAATAATTCAAGGTATTATTTTTAAATTATTTTATTATAATTTTTCCTTTTCTTTTTTTTTTTAATTTTTCTTTGGAAATGTCCTGCTGTGTGGAGCAGCACATTGCGCCATGACAGGCGTGTTGAGGGTAAATGAATTTCTCCAGATATTTAACAGTTCAGCGCCCCCTTTTCTACTTAATGACTGTTAATTTCAACACTTTATACATCTGTATCATTAGTGGTACCGATTTAGAAGCTTTCCTCCAGGTTTATTTTAGTTTGTGGCATTACTGCTCTTTCTGGAAGAGCTCTCTTGTGCTCCAAATGTCGTCAGTGCTGTCCGGAGTTTGCCTTGGCTTCTAGTGTTTACACAGCCAGGCAGGCCCCAGATAAATTAAAGTGACCAAAGGAGAAGTGTGGGATTCAGAAGTAGCTGGAATGCCCCAATTTCCCCCATTTTCAGTGTGGCCCCTGAGCGGCAGGTGGGCATTGTGTGGCGGCCAGGGCACTGTGCAGTGAGGGACTGCAGTGCTCACTGAAGGTACCTTCACCTGAAACGCTTGTGTGACTTTCATGTGTGTAAAGTGGTTTTACAGTCACCCTGATTTTTAATGCTGACTAAAATGACATCACACAAAAGTGCACAAGATGACAAGTTGCTTTATGTTCTTTGTGTAAACTGGGCAATGTTTTCTGTTTTCATGTGTCATGCGTTGACTTATTATTATGTGAATAATGAACAAAAGAGAAGTATCTTTTATTTCTCAGTTTACCTAAGCCACTGTTTTACAGAATTTCACAGCAATTTTCTGTTAGAGAACTAGACAGATCTATACCATCCTCTCTGTCTAATCACCACTAACATTTTCCATACCTATTCACCTGTCATTAAGCTCACACATCCTGAATCTCTCACATGAAGGCTGGTTGCCATGGAAAGAATTGTGATCCCATAAATGAATACATTCTGTGGAAGAAAAACTCAAACATAGATCTGATACTATTCCAATAATGTGGAGAAAACCATGTGAAGGAATGGAAGCGAATAATATAAAAAAGAATGTGTATTTCCTATTTAAGATTGACATACATTCAAGATGTTTGTATTGTAATATTACATCATGTCTTGTGCATACTCTGAAATGTTGATTATCCAGTCTGAAACAATAAAACGTAACACTGCACATTTGCTAAAAATTTTGAATTACTAATTCATTATATAGAGCTAGGATAGTACATTCTCAACAAATGAAGCCTTTTTTAATTTTTTTTTTTAAATTCTCTTGTAATTTTGTGTATATGCAATATAAAAATAATTACACATGCTTTTTTTCCAACAGTGTCTTTAGGTTTTGGTATGAATTAATCATTGGGATTCAGTTGTGCTATAAAGGAATGTATTTTTGTTTTCATAAGGCTGGACACACTGATACTATTAAAGGAAGTGGTTATGTAATAGAATAACACATGAATGTGCTGAGTTATGAATGCAAAAAATGTGACACAATTTTGAATATTTTATTTATTTCACCATTTTCATATTTATTTCACCAGTTTCTCTTGAGAAAGGTAATGAATTTGTTACTATATATCAAATTTGTAATAGAATGAGAAAAAATAATTTGCTCATTAGTGTCATAAGATAATTGATTCACGTGAAGGCTGATTTTGGCAAATATTTTCCTCAGGACCTCTGTAAATTTTTTTTTTTTCTTAAGTAGACTATCATTGTTCAGCTGAATACATTTAATGATGCTGTGCTCCAAATCCTTGTTTGTGCCCTATGTAAGTGTGTTTGTAGTTTTGTAGTTTGCCACATGGCATATGCTTAGTGGTTAGGTGTCTGGAATCCTGCTGTGAAATGACAATTCACAGACAGCCACCAGAAAGTGGCAGGCTTGACTTCAAAGGAAAGCTGTCTTTACTGTTTGTATACCAAGCTAGTGGGCACTCAGGAACCCAAGTAAAGACAAGGTTATTGCTTTTTTTCTTTTTTT
>KZ507162.1:19446-50490 GCA_002844005.1 Limosa lapponica baueri | reverse complement strand
TTTTTTTTTCTTAAGTAGACTATCATTGTTCAGCTGAATATATTTAATGGTTCTTTTTTTCTTTTTTTCGTTTTTTTCTTTTTTTCTTTTTTTCTTTTTTTTCTTTTTTTCTTTTTTTCTTTTTTTCCTTGTTTTCCTTCTCAATGTATTATTTTCTGTGGGTCGGCTCCTTTACAATCACAGTGTCCCTGTGTCTTTCACAGGAAACTGGTGGACAAGATGGAGATTCGTGGTGCCTTATCCTTGGCATCTAACGAAAGTTCTGACTTTCTGTCTGGAAATTTATAGAGACCTGGGAGAAAGAATGTGTTTATGATAGAGTACTGTAAGTGGCTTTGTTCCAGTACTGGTGTAAAATCTGAATTGAATACAAAATAAACCGGTGGTGCTATTATCTTGGCTGTGATTTGACTATTGGATCAAGATTAAAGAATGTTCACACGTTGCTGAGCTGTTAAGTTTGGTATTGCTATCTAAGTACTTCTTCAGTTTACTCCCACATAAGCTTATAGTCAAAGGTCTCTGCAAAGCATTTGATGGTAGAATTGGAAATTGTGAATGTTCTCATTTGTTTGTGTCTTTTTAAGAAGAATACCAGGAAACAAACAAATATTGTGACGGGGAAGTCTTCAATTTTAAGCATTTTGAGTTGGACTCTTTTGGATATGAAGCAATCCTAATGTGCCAGTGCCAGTGTCATTCCTGTACTTTATCTATTGTTAAAAATATGTTCTGTCGTAGTTAATTTTGACTGTGAGCTTTGAGAGGTAAGAACCATGCATCAATAATTAAAGGCACCATCACAGCTCAAGCTTGTTAGTTATCTTTATATCCATCTTGGCATCCCATGAGTCAAGAAAAGCAATGACAACAGTAAGGAGATTATTTTTAGAAATGTCCCAAAGTAGAATGCACAAATGTTAAAATATAGATTGACTTCCTTTACTACTACAAAGTCTATTTTTGTCATTTCAGTATTTTCATTCTTAGTCACTCTTATCCTGTGACGTAAGTGCCCCTTGCAAGAATTCTGTGTTAGGGAAGCACTGAGTCTTGGTTTTGGGGCTAAGGCTGTTCTCCACATGATCAGAATCAGTGCTGCCTACAGTAGGGTAGTAAGTGCTATCCAAAAAACTCCTGAGTTTGTACCCAAGTTTGTCAGTGACATATTGGGTCACCTTATAAAGGAGATGATATTCCCTTTCCTCATCTTGGTTTTCCATCTGTGACATGAGAATAATAATTCTGACCTACTGAAGAAAAGCTCATTAAAGCCATATATGCATTAGTGATTGAGGTTTGAACCTCACTTTGGTGCTGTGTAATGCAATATGCCTAGTGAATGCTGTTGACATACTTTCTCTAAGACTGTTAGTTCGGTATGAATACAGGGAGAAGAGGGCTTTGAATGGAAGGCAGTTCCTTCTTTGAAGTGAATGTGCATACACTACGTGCTGAGACAGGGACATATTGTTCTATTTTAGACATAAGTTACTCAAGCTCTGCATCTAGGGTTACAGAGGAGAGTAAGACTGAGCCAAGGACCTAACTAAACATTCAATGGCGTATCAAGAAAATAATCTTCTGTATCTGGCTTCTGTTTGTACTCATTTGGGCGCGTCCTGCATGTCTAGTGATAAGAACTATTTGAATTAAGAGGAAAAAGAAGAATTAAACTCTTGGCAAATACCCCACTGGGCAATACATTTCATAGTTTTTCAGGACAGGTATACTTCACTGGCTGTCTTTCCTGACAGGTATCTGAGAAGCTAAAACTTAAAATTATGAGGGACCTAGCCCCATGTCTGGATATAAATTCTACCTCCATGTATTGCACAAAAATGGTAACTGGTAGACTGGAGGCAATGCTTAGTCTGCTGGTTTGTGCCAGAACTGTTTGTGAAGCAACAGTAATTAGACAGGTGATTCTGATATAGGCCCTAACATGGCAAACTATTTAACTGTAGACACCTTTTGAAATTACAAACAGGCCTGCTGAAATTCACTATATTTAAAAAATACTTCCCCTACCTCTTATTAACATCTATGTCAAAAATGTTTCTAAAACTTAAGAGTGACCAAAAGAAATAGATTGCTTCGATAGATTGCAATAGTCAGGCTGCACACCGTTTATACAGAGCAAAAGTAAAGCAGGCAGGTAGTTACAGTCCAAACCTGCGCAACTTCGAGTTTCAGCTGGCTTGAAATTGCTGGTGATTCCTACAAACGAAGATCTTGAAATCTCCTAGAAACCTCATAGTGCTTCACATTTAGTCATAGAGAAGAACTTCTGCAAAGGCTTTCGTTGAAGATTCAGTCTTGGCCCTAACATGACTTCCCTTAAGCCACCTTCCATTTTTCTTCTTTAAGTAGCTGTTGCACTGAGCTTTCATAGAATGAAATTACATGTTGCATTTTTTCTGATAAATGTTTATGCTAGAGTGTCATTGTTTAAATAATTACCTAACGATTGATTTATCCATTTTGGTGGCACTACGTGTTTCAGTTCATCTGAATATGTTTGTATATTTATTCTGTGGTAATTCATAGTAAAAAAATCAGTTTTATTATGTGTTAATTATAAGGTAGATAATTGTTCATTTCTCTATGAGCTTTCTGACAATATGTATGTAAATATACACAGAAAATGAAGCAAAACACTTTTTTATAATACGTTAGTATGCAATGAGTTTGGCTAAGTGAGAGTTTCTCCAGTAGGAGAAATTTCAGTATAAAAGTAGTGAATATTCATTTTAAAAAGTTTGGTTTCTTCCAAAATGTTCTCTATGCCTTTAAGTACATACAAAATATAATCATTTACAGTACAGCAACCCAAACCTTGTAGAAGTTGATGAGAAATACAGTGAGGACTGCAGGGACCTGATGCTCTAAATAATTATGCACATGAATAACATTATGTTTGAAAAGATTGCATCTGATTTTAAATGAGTGTGTTAGGGTAAGGCTAAAAACATAAATGTGATGCAAAAGTGTAAAGACCATGATCTGTCATGGTAAGAACACGACTTGTTTCAGGTCTCCAGCTGACAAACCTGTTTGTGGAACATAGAAGTAAACTCCCAGATTAGAACAACCAAAGCCTTGGAACCTTTCTAGAATATGTCTAGCTAAGTCAGATAGTTAGCTCTCCAAAAGGAATTTTAGTAGACTTAGTGCCAAGTCTATTGACAATATATCTGAAAGTGATAAAGATGAGCAGTCACTGGCAGGAATGTTCCACCCCCCTATGTAAGACATGCATTATATAATTTCAGATTCTCTTTTTGCAAATGGTCCTTCTGTGAAGCAGCCCTGTCTGAGTGAATGCAACTAAACCAAATTCATGCAGCGAAACCTTTTCAAAAACATCTTTATTCCTTGCTAAGTTCACATTTTATCCTTAGTCCATGAAGGGCCTCTGTACATCTGGAAGCCATACTGTCCCTAGATTCACTTTGCAGGTTGTGTCAGTAGAGAGGACTACAGCATGAATGAACACAGAAACAGGTCCTGTCCCATACTAAGAACTAATAACTCCAGAGCACTTTGCTGGCTGTGTTGAGAAGCCAGTGCTGCTTTTTCTACTATACCAGCCTAGGAAGTCTCCTTTTTTACATAGTTTGTTCATGAGCCAGGTGTCACTTTAATTTTAATTTGTATTTTTATTTATTGGTTATAGTCTTGCTAATTACTTTTTAGCTGTTTTAGGTATGGACTAAGTTATGCTTACAAGGATCTAAAGGGTGGGTTGAAGGAGGATGGAGCCGGACTCTTTTCAGTGGTTCCCAGTGACAGGACGAGGGGCAACGAGCACAAGCTGAAACACAGAAAGTTCCATTCAAATATGAGGAAAAACTTCTTTATGGTGAGGGTGACAGAGCCCTGGAACAGGCTGCCCGGGGAGGTTGTGGGGTGCCCTTCTCTGGAGGTTTTCAAGACCTGCCTGGATGCAGTCCTGAGTAATGTGCTGTAGGCAATCCTGCTTCAGCAGGGGAGTTGGACTAGATGATCCCTAGAGGTCCCTTCCAACTCCAACAATTCTGTGATTCGTGATATATAATATAGCTTCCATACTATAAATGCAAATCTCCAGTGAAACAACTAATAGCATCTTTAAAAGTGCATTTCGGTAGTCCAATTCACTAAGGTTAATATTTGTCAAATACTCCACTGCGATTTATTTGCTTTCCTGCCTAACATGGCGATCTGCCCCTCTTGTCTAATAGTGTTATGGCATTTAAAAACTGTCACAAATGGTGGCACTAGTCTCCTTTTCTGTGGCTAAATTCTTCACCGACCAGCTTGCAGATGCAACAATGTGCAGTAGTTTATGTGAAAACTAGATGAGAATACTCTAATATAGGGAGAGCAATGAGTTGAGTGAGGACAGGAGTAAGTTTGGAAAATGCTGGTGGGTCAAATTCAATTCTTTCTTTGTCCTTCCTTGCCCTATAAGATCTTAGAGTTAACTGAAGGAGGTGAGAATGATTGCCATAAAATGAAAAATTTTTCTTTGACCCATCTCCTTTTGTGAAGTTTTGTCCTGGTTATTAATTGGCAGCAGCTTTTTCTTTATAGAGGGTAAGCTCCCCCAACCAGACAAAGCAAAAAGCCTGAAACTTCTCCCAAGTGCGGAGTCAGAAACTACAGAGTCAGAAATGAACTTAATTTGTTTGTTTTCACACCACTTCTGCTTCACCACTGGAACAGAACCAGGATATGTAGAGATGTACACCACTGAGAGGAAAAAAGCTGACGTTCAACCAGTTTCATGTTGCAATCTATTTGAGACTCACTTGTATTTCCCAGATAGTTAATTAGGTTTATTGTGGGAACAAGACGATTCTATTGGAGAAATATAAGTTGGAAAATATCTGTATTTGTTTAACTGGTAAAATAACTGTGGTTGTTCTCTTCCTTTTCTTTAGATGTGTGGCAGACTCTTCATGTCTAGCTTTTAATTTCATGTTTTTATCTTTAATGCAGTTCCACATTTATATTTCAACTACTTTGCTAAAAATAAAAAAAAAAATAATTATCACAATAAACCTTTAAGTTTGGTACTGTTATTTAAATACTAGCATTGATAGTGGTGGCTATCCTCCAAATAGAATTAGTGATTGTAAATATATTCGGTTTTAGTAAATGGAAAAAGACACTCATTTTTCAGAAAATGGTGATTTCCTACATCTTAATAGGAAGTTTTTTTTAGGATGCCCCAAGTAGAATTCCCACAATCACAAATGCTTTTTTTGTTTTATGTCCATCTCTGCAGGTGGCAGAGGGTACCAAAGTGGAAGAGTCCAACTTTCTGAGCTTTGCTGAAGAGATCTGAGAGTAAAGGCTTGACATTTCACATGGTACAGAATGACACGTCTCTTCAACAGGGAAGGTAATGGCTTGATGTGTGGGGTTTTTTCCAACTAATTTATTCTTTATGTCTTAAGTGTAATTGGCAAGTGTTTGGCAATTTTGACCTTTAGTAAACATCAGGTTGCATTTTGCTATGCGAAACAATCAAGAGCCAGTACTTTGCAGTGCAGCTCTACTCTGTAAATGTGTATTATTGTTGGTCAAGCTTTGACCACTGTTAGATTTGGAAAGAATTTTAGAGTAAATATGCTGTTTGTAAAGATAGCAATGGTTAAGGTCATGAGGTAAAACATTAAAGGAATGTTTTAAACATTTTTACATGGCTCTCTTGGCTATATGAAGTTTTTTGAATCACCTATAGACAGTCTGCTTCTTTGTAACACCCATGACATGTCTTAGTTCTGAGTCAGCAGTTACCTAAATTCAGCAAGCATTTTTATGTTCACGAGATCATAAGGTCACATTTAATGCTAGATGTGCTGAGGATTAGGGAGTCATGAGACTGCTCTAATAATTAGTTTTGAATTGGGAACTCTAAGAGGGCATAAAAGGCTGTGGTGGTGGTTGTTTTAAGCAGCTGTGTCCCAGACAAAATGAGGAATATCATGGCAGCCTCAGAGGATGAGTTGAGCTGCTTCTTTGCTGCTGTGTAGCTGTAGAAAAGGGTCTGCTGAGCTAACACAAATGCATTCGTTAAACAATTAGGATTTTTTGCAAGATCATGGCCTGTAATGAAGATCTCACACATACACAAATTGCAAAGTTCAGGCTCCAAAGTAGACTACTGCACTATTGTTCCTTTCCTTAGAAAAGGCTGCTTCTTTTGCCAGCTCATATTGTGGTTTGCTGGTGTCATTAAACGCTCATTAATAGTGAAACCAAGCCTTGCAAATGTTTTCCACATTTGGACTGGGATTCAAGCCTCTGGACAATACAAAGATAGCGATGGCGCTTTCTCTCTAATGTCGTTGCAGTGGAAAAGTTTGTGTCAGACATCCTGAAGTGACTTAACTGACTTAAATATGCAGAAGTAAGCTCTGTTCTCAAGTAATCTATTATTAATAAAATATTCCTTATCAAGAGTACTGGTCACCTGTTTCGTTCCTTTCCCATGATAAAGTAGCTTTCTCATTGGAAATAATGTCAAAGATTGGCGCAAATTAAGTATTCTTGATGTCTTACGTTCTTCTTACTGCGTGCAAACTGAACACAGATGTGAACTGTAGGAAAGTGGCCAGGTTTTCTGTCAATTTGGCAGGCAGTTTGTGGAAAGCCTTACAGTAGCTGGCACTTTTGGGGACTGCAAAAAGGTCAGATGTACTTTTATTACATAAATGTGTATAGCATTACCCTTAATAAGATTTTTCTCTTTTCTTTTTCCTCCTCAACTGCTGTTTTAATTTGCAGTGACGAAAGGGTGGAGACTTCTATGCTATTTTATTCTTTTTTTTTTTTTTTTTAAACGTATGCCTTACTATTATTAAGCTACAAATGGTATTTTACATTGTAATAAAACAAAGGCAAATCTGATTTTATGCAGTTTACAGAGAAGACAGCTGAACAAAATTGAAATGTAAATTAGCACACAACACTGAAAAATATGCTGAGGAGTTTAATGGCTTTTATATTACAATAAAACCAAGTAGCATGTATAGATTTGCAATGTTGCAAAACATTCTGCACAAATAAGATGGATTCAGTACCATCTGCATGGAGTTATATAATATTTTTTTTAATTTAGGAATGATAATAGTATGAATTTCGAGGTGGTACACTTTTCCTCAGGGAAGTTATTGGGAGTAAAATGGATTGTGGGTGAACATGGCAAGTGCTACGTGCAGAAAGGAGTGATCTTTTAAAATCAATAAACATCACTTATTTTAAACCACTAATGATCTACATACATGTTTTGGGAATTACAACTTTGTTATGTTTTAGTGATATATTGGAAGAACTTGTGGCTAAGTCTGTAAGCACAGTAGACCACAGTCTTGTTTTTTTTCTGTTTTTCAAAGTAGAGCTTACACCAATATATAAATATGTTTAAATAACATTGAAGCAGATCTACGCAGAAAACAATACCTCTCAGATTTTTTTCTTCTTTATAAATAGTCCCTGTTGAAAACTCTAATAATGATTGAAAGGGCTATGAAAAGGAGCACTTCCAGGCAAGTATCTAAAATACACTGATCTAAGGATACACATTTGCACTTTTGTTCTGGACACATATGGAATTGTTTAGATTGCATGGGGAAATATGCCAGTGAAGCATAAGCAATGCTTGAGCTCCCAGGTAAAATTTTGAAGTTTTCATCTCAAACCATCCATGAAATACTTTCTTTCACACACACACACACAAAAAATTAAAAAAATCCCCCCACCCCCCTTAATTTTGTGCTGGAATCTTGATACTTCACAATTATAATATCTAGTTTGTGTCATCCTCAACTCCAGGGCCTTTCAAGTGTGTGCGTGCGTATTTGTGCGTGGATGTTTACGGGTAAACAAACAAGACCCGACTTGGTAAGGTAAGCAATAAGAAGGGAGTGGGATTGTTTGTCAAGATGTGTAGGCTTATAAGTAATGAGATGAAAATAGAAACAATAGAGAAGACTGAGTGCCAGAAAATATCTCAAAAACTTTTAACTATAGAGTTTGGAGAACATGGGAAGTGATAAAAGCCTCGTAGTTCAAGACATTTAGAACTCAATAGGCCTAAAGATTAGAAAATTATCTTCAGAAAACAGTCCAACCATGAAGGAGGACACATTTTGGTGATGTAATTTACTTCTCAGGTGTTTCCAGCATCTTTCACAGCTCTCTGGAGCATCCTTCTTTGGGCTACACTGGAGTAGGTCTTCATTGGCTGTGGACATGGCAACTAATGCTTGCTGTCTTCAGACCAAGCTTATTTTCTTTCTTCACATTGCTCTTTTGTATTTTTTCCATTTTGATGGTTAGAGGCTCAAGAGTATTCTAAGCCTTCAAAGAACTCTGTTACTACTGCTGCAGTTTATACATGGTATAGCTTGATCGGGAATCTGAGAGTTGTTCTAGGAATGTTAGCATTTGTATATTGTTATGTGTAGAGCTAGGGTGAATTTTGCAGCTGTCACTTGTCATGGTGGAGGTCTGCCATCTCATAAATAGTCTATCTGAAACTACAGAGTTACTCACAGAAGAGTAGAAGGCATAAATCTTAAGTCTTTTTACTATCAAAAACATAGTTAAAAATGTGGCATTTTGTTTTGTTGAACAAAATCTGGAACAATTCTGGTTTAATTGAAAAAGTATTTAATTAAGATTGATTTGAATTCAAACTTGCTTCAGTACTTATCTTGCTTATTAAAATATATCTGATGACCTTTCATTTCTACACCAAATGGATTTAACGCAAATTATCGTTTGTGCCGCCACACATTCCTGTTGCACGTAACAGAACAATATGAGCTCCCTCTTGTGGTCAAAAACCACTTCTCATTTGCCAAACTGAATCAAGAGTACCTTTAACAAAGCGGCTAAAAAATTACAAAAGTTTCTTATGTAATTCCTGGACTTCATTAAAGGATAATTCCCTGATGTCCCTCAGTATTAGTGAGAGAAGAGATTTAAAGGTGTGGCACAAAAAAAAAGGGTAGGACTAGGGGTCATTCTAACCAGAAAGGAAAAGCTTCTCTAAGTACACCGTATTTAAAATCCTGAATAACCATGCCAGATATGCAAGTAGAGAGTTCTTAGTCTAACAGAACATATTTTTTAGCCAATACCATCGAGATAAGAAGCATGTTTTCATTAAGATGGAAAGAATAATTAAAACAACTTCTGGGCTGACAGACACTGAGAAATAAACTACTCATTGTAGGCACTTAAAGACTGAAAATTCTTAGAAAACTGTGGAGAAAAACAGCCTTCCCACACAAAAATAATAGTCAGGAAGTGACAACTTCATCAGTAATACTATTTTACAGGTTTGCAGCCCAGAGTCTGTTTATAATTGTTGCTTGTTTACCAAGATTACTTTTGCTCCTGCTAATGAATCAGATAGAAAACAGTATAATGACGCTGAAATTGTGGCTTATTTAGTCTCTACCTGATGCTCTTTCTTGAGGGAGTTAATGTCATGTGGTTCTTGCCCTGTGTTTACAAAACAGTAGGAAAGTAGAAACTTAGACTTACTTGAATTAAAATAACATACAAAGTCATAGACTCAGATTCTGTGTCAAATAGATACTTTGTTTTCTAATCTGTGATTTATTTTTTTGAGTAGCAATTGTTTATTTTTAGAAAAATGTTTTCAACTGGGGGACTAATGGTAAGTGGCACGTTGTTCTGTTTTCACTCATGCAATGATTATGGACACTAATGGTTGTTATAATGACATCTTAAATGGTTTATTTTAAATGGTCCTTTTAACTATTTTAGATCACAATGAGAAACTCCAAACATCAGCTTTTGCATCATATGATCAAGATGTTGCAAAGGATCTCTCCTACTCAACTTGAGGAGTTAAAAGATAGCAATTCCGTTGTCTGTGTGATATCTTTAGTTTATCTGGGAAGTAATCCAGGAAAAACAAGGTCAGAAGGTATTTTCCTGAAAGGAAGTATATGTAGACAAGGTGACAATACACCTCCTCAGTATTGAATGAAAGATGGATTGGGATTGTTCATTAATCTTTTACCAAATGTCATTTCTTTGGCAGAACACAAAAGTTGCACAAGAGAGTTAGAGACCTTAGAAAGAAATGAAGAATAATCTGAGTAGGGGAAGGGAACTGGAAGACTTTATTTAGAAAGTGTAACTTATGCCCTTTTATAATTATATTGAAATCATGCTGGTATAACAACTTTGTTCTATACTAGATTCTCTTGCACATGAGCATGGATTTTATTATATTCAGGAACAATTCAAGCCATACTTTCAAAAGTTATCTGCTGGGGTTTTTAGGTGGGAAGACTTTTAACAGCACTGGCTGCATGGAGATTAAATGAGCAGTAGTGAATATTTCTATTAAAAAAAGAAGAAAACATAGGAGTGTCTAATCATAGAGACAAACCTGTTATCATCATCTGAGAATTAACCTTACAAGGAGAAAAGATGGAGATAAATGAACAGCTCTGCTTTCTAGAGTGCAAATAACTTGTCAAACTGTTGAAGAGAATGTTTTTACCATTTATCAGATTGTTCTATTCTTTGAAACGCTTAAACCTTTTTTGAACCCACTTGTTTAGTTTTCAAACATTCTCTAGCCTACCTGCAGAAGAGCTTTAACAAGTGGTGATTTCCTTTAAAGCATAGTTTACTTTAAGAAGCATTTTCCCATCCATATGTGATTATAAACTTTAAAGGAAAATAGGATGATGAAAGTTTGGCTGGAGAAATCCATTGGTAAATGGATTGATTTTTAGGACTTTATAATTAGAAAATTATAATACTGTAGCTTTCCTAGAATATCAGTTTTTATATGCTACTATTACTTTAGTAATTCACACCTTTTTTACCTGCTTTTCCATTTGTTCTTCTGCTTTCTTTCTTACACTCTTCAGTTCATTTGGTTGTTTTTGTCTTTCTTTTCTTGCTCTTACTTCTTTAACTACAACACCATATGAAGCCAGAGAAAACCTCAGTAGCTCATAGCGTTGCTTAGCAATGTCATGCATCTCTTGTTGTCTGTTATGAAGCCATGGTATCCTGGTCTTTCAACAAAGATTGCTACATCACTGCTTTGCTATAGGTCCAGTTTTTCCCCCGAGATTTCTGATAAGAGATGATGTGTCTAGACAGTATACATAAGAGATTACCTTCTATCCATTATAATATAATTAGACCAAGCCATACCAAAGCTCACCAAGATTTTATGTTTAAAAGGTCAACAGCTTTTATTCCATATTTCAAAGATAAGTACCTTACATTGTGCTTAATATGTAGAGTGCTGTGCCTGAAAGAAAGGGAACTTCAAAAGATATCTCCTTCTATTATATCATTCAAAACAGACATTTGATACTGTAATACGTCCATTTTAACTTCTGTGATTCATGGAGCTAGAGATAAAAATAGGTCAGCTATGCCCCTACTGGTACAGGATTATTTCCTGAAATATATTTTCTATTTCTAAGTCCAGAGTAGATTTAACTATCTCAAGTGAGGATTTACATTTATTAAACTGGAGGGCTGTTCTTTGGTGGTCTAGTATATTATCATTTATTATTTGTATTATGGCAGCAATTGGAGAGCTCGACTGAAATTAGGATCCCACTGTGCAAGGTACTCCATGAACACATAGCATGAAGTAATTTTTCCCCCGAAGAGTTTACAGCTTAAATAGATAAAACAAAGATTGAGAAAGTGGCTGTACCAATAACCCCCTTTTAGTGAAGCACAACTAATGCAATGAGGGATGAGCTGCTCCTGGGCTTGCTGATAATATATATAACAAACCTGATAAGTGAGTCCAGAGCTGCTGCATTCTAGCCTTGTGTATTTCCTAGAAACAGGTTTTTACGATTGAAGTCAGCTGTCCTTGGATGATTTGACTACTAGATTATTTTTTTTCTTTAATCTCTTGCCTGTTTTGGGATCTATAAAGTTCACCAGATTACTCTGATTTATGCAATTTCCAATGTTAAATAATCCTGCTCATTAACTATACCACTCAAACATCTGAAGAAACTTATCAGGCAACCCACTTTTTTAGGTCTCCTCCTATTGTTTGCCAAAATGGACTTGTTGAGTTTTTTCTTTCCCCCCTCCCCCCCAGCCCTTTCTCTGACAGCTCATTTCTCACTCTTCTCTGAGTTCATTATATTTTTCTTTAGCTTTGTATTCAGAATTCCCAGAATTGAATGTGGTATCACTGGACAGTTTTGCCAAAGTTCTACAAAGCAGAGAAGCTGGCATTAGTTTTTCCAAGTAATCACTGCCTGTTATATTCTATAACTGGAAATATTTCTCCTTGCAAATATTTATCTGCCTTGTAAAGATCAGTAAGGCAAATCTAAGCTAAAACAATAGAGCATGGTTCTAAACAGCTTAGTGTTATAAAGCTAGCATGTCAACTTTGCAGACTTTTAAAAACAAACTGTTGTGGTTTAACCCCAGACGGCAATGAAGCACCACACAGCTGCTCGCTCACTCTCCCCTGGTGGGATGGAGGAGAGAGTCAGACAGGTAAATATAAGAAAACTTGTGGGTTGAGATAAAGAGAGTTTAATAGGCAGAGCGAAAGTCATGTGTGCAAGCCAAGAAAAATAAGGAAAATAAGGAATTCATTCACTACTTCCCATCGGCAGGCAGGTGTTCAGCCATCTCTGGGAAAGCTGGGCTCCATCATGTGTAACGGTAACTTGGGAAGACAAATGCCATCACTCTGAACATCCTGCCTTCTTCCCCCAGCTTTTATTGCTGAGCATGACATCATATGGTATGGAATACCCCTTTGGTCAGTTGAGGTCAGCTGTCCCCACTGTCTCCTTCTCAACTTCTTGTGCGCTCCCAACCTACTTGCTGGTGGGGTGGAGTGAGAAGCAGAAAAGACCTTGACTCTGTGTAAGCACTTCTCAGCAATAATGAAAGCATCCCTGTATCATCAACACTGTTTTCAGCACAAATCCAAACGTAGCCCCATACTAGCTACTATGAAGAAAATTAGCTCTAAACCAGCCAAAATCAACACACAAACTTACTTCTTTTTGGCCAACATGGTTGAGAGCATCTCTTCAGTACTACAGATAAGCCTTGTTTTGCTGATGTGTTTTGTTTATTAGGCTTTTCTAGCAGGATGATGGCGTATTCTGGGACATAGTGATCTGTATCATCACTTGTCAGACAGTGGATTTTGAGACATCCTAAAAAGTTCCTCCTTAAACACATTTAAGAATATCATTTGAATAACAAGAAGGAAGTGTTGTGCATGCCCTTTCTGTGGTAAGTGGTAGGGAGGTAAGGGCTAACCAACATTATGCTCCTTATTGTATCTGGAAAAGCAGGATAAAAATTGAATTGGGAATATACTGAGGGTACAGTTTGTATGCTGAGTGGTCTCAGACCTGAACTAGGAAACAGTTGAGGAATGTCCATTGAGATTTGACTCTTTTACGCTGATTTCATGGTTGTTTCATGTGGTGATTGATCCCTTCAGCTGACTAGTCTGTGAAGTTGTTGAACACACTTTTCATCAAGGACGTATAGCTTACCGTTTATGGACCTAATGTGGTAGCAGCTGTACGGACTGGGTGTTACTTCTAGTAGGCTGTGGGCAGTGGTCACAGAATTAACCATTTCAGAAGTCAAGTTGGGAGGACTAAAACAGATGTTTCATTGGTGATTTTTCTTTTTACTTGCAAAATGTAATTAGTAAATTAAATAATTTTTCCTCCTCCTAAAAAATGATTTGTGGAATTTTTTTTGACATCATAGTAAAAAGGCTTTAATGTATACTACCCAACTGTTTTTATCTTCAAGTCATCTACACTTCCTCTTACCTTTCTTGCAGCATTCTGCAAACCTTTCTTCACAGATCCTAAGCCTTCAAATAAAATCAAAGACTTATCATTATTAGATCTGATATGCAAATTACAATTTTCTTAAGTATTTTCATAAATAAAAATGTGTGGAAGAAATCAGAATTATTTGGAATGAAAGTAAAAAAATTTCTTTAGGATATTCCTAAGTGAGATCTTTGCCATATCAAAATTTTGGAATATAAGCTTTCGATTTCCAAGTAACTTTTAACAGTAACAAAATAGACTGACAAAACATGGAACCGAACATCCCTTCCGAGGTGTTTCTAACCCTATTATATGAGCTTTTCACGCACTATCCTTTTTTCCTCATCAGTTGCTCAAAATGCTTCCCTCAATATAATATTCTTTGCAGTGTGGCAATGCTGCGAAATGGAGTCTATTCATGTCTCTATTAATTTTTTTTTCTTTTCTCAGTTTGGGCTAATACATCTACCCCCTCTCACCCAACCAACGATGTATTTTCTGTTTTAACATTGAGACAACAGGAGAGAAAATGGCAGCAGATTTCAATATGTTAACAGCAGAAAGAATGCTAACAGCTCACTATTTTGGGGAAAAATAGAAGCCAGTGTCTTCAGGCTCAGACATCTGTTTCATACAATTTGCCAAGAAATGCCATAGCTGGGAGCTTTAGTATCATTAATTAACATAATATAGCTAGTATTGAAGTGATAGTTTTAAAAAACTAAAGAAAATACATGTTGTATGTGTATTTTGTGTTCTTTCTCATACGCTGCTAGGTTTTCATTATTCTTCTTCACAATTGCCACTACTAACTTATTTAATCGTTTGTTTGTTTTGCTCAGAACTGATGATGCTATAATGATGCTATGCTGTGCATCTTCTTAATCTATAACAAACTACTGAAAGGCAATTAGCGCTGTCAGGCTCACTTAACAGCCACTGATGCAAACTTTTGTTCTGCAGCATACTTGTTTGTTGTTCAGTCAGCTTTATCCAAGACCATGGTGCCCTCCAGCCAACAATGAATCAGTAACTAATGCAACACAACTGTTGTACCAACTGTGAAAGTTAAGCAAGGAAGTCATTGCCTTTGACTCTATTTTAGTTCCTTATACTCTTTACTCTGCCTACAGTAGAAGCTTTACAATTTAGGATGGTCCTGGTGTAGCTGCTGTGTGCAGCTCAGCCAAAGAACAGGAAAAAGGTGTAGCGACAAAAATGAACATACAATATTTATTACTGTATGGGTTGGCTTTTATTCTTAGAGTGCCTTGTTTTCCTGCTTTTTTCATTCCTGGAGCAGTGCCTCAGATGCAAACCAAGAATGCTACAGCTGACGGATACACAGTTGAGTCTAGCGTATCAAGGCTTACTCTCCCCACATTGCATTCCATGTCTTCCTCTTCCACTCCTTGTTTGTGGGTGTACGTATAATCTGCTTAGTTCAGTCAGTCCTTATATCTGTCATATGTTGCCCCCAAAATCCTGCCTGCTTCGTGGCTTAGTCAGATTTTAAGGGTCAATTAGAAATTCAATGTTAACTGACTTAAAATCTGTTTATTTTCCTAAGCACGTTGCTGGTGCATAAAGGCCATAATGAAGAAATCAAATTGAATCTTTACTGAGGCCTTAAAGAGTTGACTAGCCTGTGTTATTAAAAATAATGCAAAAATGTTTTATTTCTTTTTTAATCTTGTATTTTATAGCCTAAATTTTTAAATTCTCATGTGAAAAAAATTATTTAATCACAACAGTTTTCAGCAGTCAGCAGATACTGCAGCAACAGTGAAACCCTAGTTAATAATCTTACTTTCCTTGCAGTAACCTGTCATTGCTTGTTATTTACTAATTTTCAAATATAGCTAGATTCTTAATTACTGTTTTATCTTACATAGGATATAGGGAATTATGAATATTGTAACATGGCTTAAAATCAGATCAAAGGGAGGTATCTCTTTGTCTTCTTTTTTCCCAATGGAATTTCAAATGTGCATGATCTGTCGTACCTATCTCAGAAGTTACACCATGTAAAAAGGTTAATTTAAATATCAGCATTAGAAAAGCACCCTGCTTACTTGAGGACATATTTTTATTTTCATAAAACCTAGACCATGAGTTTTAAGCTGATTATACAGGTTTATTAGTGTAACTTCCTGTGTAGACATACTCAAGGTTTTTGTGTTACAGCTGAGCTAATATAAAATCATGCTGTTATCAAAATGGTGATTGGGTTCAGCTGGCTGCTGCTCGATCAGCTGTAAGGAAGACAGACTTAAGAGTATAGTATGAGCTGGGCTGAAGCAAGACATCCTTCCTAGACTGTGGTGAGCTTTAGATTAGTTGAGCTGTAACTTCGAACATTCTTCTTATTCTGAGATGGGGTGCTGTTTTCATTTTGCTTTTGTTATTCAAACACCTTCCTGTGTGGCAAATTAAAAAAAAAAAAATCCATGGAAGGAATTATAGTTTATAGATGATTTCATGCCTCTGTTGGTAAGAATAACAATTCTTCCTCAGGTGTTTAAGGCCTACTATTACTTATAACTTGTTACTAAGAGAACTAAAGAATTTGTACCAAGTACTGGCAGATGTGGTAAAAAGCGTTCTTGTAACCACCGAAATGAGAAAGAATGATCTGAAGATAAGGGGTTTGGAGGATCCTGATGCAGTGTTGGCTATATAGACCATATACAGATCTATGTAGGACATGCTACAGATTTTCTGTGTTGTTCTGGACAAATATACTATATTTTTCTGTTTTTCTGTATTACTGATGGATTTGTAAAATATCACATAATGGGACCCTCAACAGCTGAGATGAAAATAATCAAATAGAACAGAAAGCTGTCTAGATTGTTTTTCTGATTTGTTAGAAAGATAACCTAACCATTATATATTTAATACGTGTCTATATAATGTGTGTATGTATATGCTGTCCTTGACTACAAATAGTGATGACGTGTGAAATGTAGTGGAAAAAGAAACCATAGGCTAGGATAGCTGTATTAGTAAATTTTAAAGAAATAAATAAAATAGGGAAACAGTAGCTTTTTTTTTTTTTTTTTTTTTCCAAAAGAATTGAAAGCTATAGTTAATTTTGTACATGATAGTTCTGGTGGAAATATCAGCCAAACTACTTTCTTGATTTCTTAGCAGTCAGACTATAAATCATTAGATGGAATTTTCCATTCTCACTAATATAATTAAATTGCATTTGAACATCTTATTACATGAAGGCATGCAACTGAGTGGGATTCGTCAAGAGTCTTTGCAGTTAGCTCACATAAAGAAGTTCTTTCTCTTTTGGCCCATCATCAGGTCTGAGTATAGTGTCAGACATCTGATTAACACAGAAAATCATAGGCTTGCTGAATCATTTGATATTTCTTGGAGAATTAAGGGGACTATAAAACAGAATATGAATAATTCATATACAGGACTATCCAAAGTCATTTTCTGATGATGTGATTTCTCCCCCCTTTCTGAAACTGAACTTTTCTTTTAAAAGCCAGCATGATAAAAGTGCGTTTCTGTAGTGCGGAGATGTCTTCCTTTTCAAATGTTTATCTTATAAAGCAGAAGTGTCACAAATGTTGAAAATAGGAAGAAGAGAGACAAAAATAAATTGGAATTTCTTTACCACAGAGAACGGTGGGGTGTGAAAATAAACTGACTTGTTATTTCAGGAGATTTAGTCATGACAGCAGAAAACTATACTTTCAGTGGAGGGTACAACTAATTTTTAAGAGCATCACCCTGTCACAAAATGTAAACTGCGAACTTGGCGTGGTATTTTCCTTCCGCAGAGTGCTTGGGAGGAGACAAAAAATAGAATCCTCCCCAGTCTGGTTCATTGCCACAGCTACATTTAATGGGCTGTGCTGGGGTGCTAAGAAATACAATCTGGAAAATTTTGCTCTAGTGGTTTAACATGTTAAAGTCCTGAGTTTTTTTTCTGCTGACTTGTCTCATCTCTAGGTTACCATCTCCATTTCAGTGTTAGCAGACAAAAAGGCTTAAGCAGATTAAGCCTGTTACTATCCTTACCCTTTCTATTTTCCAGGCTCTCCCTGATTTTTGAGTCTATGTAGCCTCATTCCAACCCTTTTTACTGTTATCATGTGAAGTACTTATGCAAAATAGAGGCTTAAGCCTCCCAAAACAAAGGTTCCTGGCAAGCAACAGAAATTTTTATCTCTGGAGAAAAATAATAATCTTGTTTTGTGATATCAAGTGTGGTGGGATAGGCTTTTGTGATGAATTGGCAGAGCAATCTGGGAATACCAGAGGGTGCTGAAGTGAATCTGCTGCTTCGCTTCTGTTTGAGGGCTGTAGGTAAAAAATGGTGCCATCTTGACTGTTGGAATGTTGCAACATCTGGTGAGGATTACAGATGAAAAACTTGTACCTGGATAAAAGCAATAGAAAGAAAATAAGTAAAATGGGGAGAAGGTGATACAGGGGTATCTACACTTGAGGTTGTGAGGAAGATCATGTGTAAAAGCCCTATGAGTGGGTTACACTCATGCACCTGCGATGTATTTGCTTGTATGTGTTGAAGCCATTTTGATAGTTTGTTGTGTTCATGAAAGACATAGGATTTGAGTCCTTCATTTTTGTCATCCTTTACAAAATAATCTTCTCTCATTGAGCTTTTTATTCTGTACACAAATATTTTACTACTTTGCTGTGTAGATTCTAATTGTACTCATTACATTCCCATAGTATGTTTGCAGTTATCTTAGTAGAAGTACACTTTTTATAGTACAGATTAGTTCCACATGGAAAGGGGAAAAAACCCCACTGTGGCCAGTTGAAGGCACCATTCAAACAATACAACAGTGTCTGTACTGGGGCTGTACTGTGTTGTGCCTGTCTCATTCAGGGATGTAGTGCCTTAACCTAGCAGTTACCCTGAAAATGATGACTAACTCATGGAATCCAATTTAAAAAATCAACAACAGTATAGCACTTGAGTGAGTGATAATAGTGACTTGGAGGGGGCTTGAGTCAAAGACATTGCACTGGAAGTGCCTGTAGCGCTTCCTACTAAAGTGGTGGAATAAAGATCATGTGAGAGAGCACCACAGCACTCTGTAAAATGTAATTAGAAACAGGTGTATAAGTAAATGGCTAGGTTGACTTGTGGCTCATTCGTTTCTAGTAGTAACAAAAGGTTTCTCCAGTAATTATCCTGAAGCTGGATTCTCACATAAAACTTGAGAGCTTTATATATTTGTATATATTTCATCTTGCATTGTTAGTCAGAAGCCTCTGGAAAGAGTTATAAACCATAAAAGATCTTCTGCTCTGATCAGGGGAATTTTTAACCCTTTGGGGAAAACAGAACAAAACAGAAAGGCAAGTCCTGATTTTGAGGGGGTGGGTGGTGGGAGAGAGAAGCAGGAGAGCAGAAGGCACTCAAGTTTTTGTTGTTGTTTGTTTTGTTCCTTTTTTCATTGGGTCTATTGATAAAAAGCTCAAAGGCTGCTTGGCAGTGACCTCAGTCCTGTTCATATGACCAGGGGAATGCAGGCGGGAAGCTAAAGCTTGCGTTTAGTCAGTGATCTGTGAATAACCCTCAGTCCCTTAATGACGTGAGAGGAGCCTCCAAAGGGAGACAGTGAGTCAGAGAGAAGGAGGCACAGAGATTGCTTGAACAACCATTAGCACGTCATTGGTAATCCCAGCGACACCTTTCACATCCCTGGCGTTTGTCTCAATGCACTCTACTGAAGGCTGGTACTATGTTTTATTTAAGGCTTTCTCACTGCCTTCTGGAGATGTGTGTGTTACTGTAGCCTGACTGATTGGTTGTCTGTTATGTTTACTAACACTCTGAGATACTGCAAGAGAGGGGAATCTGTGGAATTTCTACCACAGCTGAATACCCCTGGAATGAATCTGCATTTTATATTAGACCCAAGGAACTGAGAGGGTATCCAAACAAACACGCAAATGAAAGCAAATCTTTTATAGAACATGTACGTTGCCACACTGCAGAACAAAAAGTTACCTTGATGTACTAATACCCAGCTATGCTTCTGCTTGCCTGTTGTCATCTAGTAAGAATCTTGTGATAACATACTGTGTATACTGATGAGGAATGCGAATCTTGTGTGTTTTGTATCTCTGTTGAGCATTTGTGTTCATCTGAAAAGCTGCCTAGAAGCTGGACAAAGGAAGGATCAAGCCAAAAGCTTTTCAGAGGAAAAAGAGCAGAGACCCTTTTGAGATAATGCTTCTTCGTTATTCAGAAGAAATATATTATTTGATGTGATGTGCGGTGGGGTGGGGGAAAGTGACAACACAGCAACAAAAGTTTCCACAGTGAGCAGAGTTAAGGTGTCTGTTTCAAGAGGCAAAGTTTATGATGTGGTTCCTTAGCTTTTAAAGTGAATTAGAATTGCAGCTCATACAATCCTTCCCTCTCCCCAACCTTCTGTCCCTCACTGATGCTTCTGACTGCTTGGTTCAGCCTTCCATTTAGTCACCACTTCAATAGTTGACCCTGAGTAAGTACTCTCCTTAATGACTCAGTTTCTTCATTTGTCAAATGCCATGCTAGTAATCACAGTAATAACATAACTAGTATTCACCTGAATCTTAAATACTAATGCTGTTTTCACCTTGTAGAATTTTACAGAAAGTTTCAGACTTCCATCTGCAATTTTTAGTTTTCTTTTGCAAAAAAAAAAAGAGTGAATACCCACAGCATTTCAGCCAAATACTCTAGTTGTGGCCAGTTCTAATTTTTATGTGAATCTTCTCCTGTAGAGCCTCCAAGGAGATAAGTTTGCTGCCTTTAGCTAAGTTTTCCTTGGACCATAATTCTTATGTCCTGTGGCAGGTGACCATTCTCCTTATACACTGGTCGTCTAATGTTTATGGGTGGCTGCGTTGCATAAGAAGAGAGAACATCTGAGCTGGCAAGCAGAAGGAACTGTAGTAGCATTAGCAAATAAAATATTCAAATTTATGCAACAAAAATCTGAGTTTTTACTAGGAAGATATTCCATTTTCCAATCACTCTACTTTCTCCAAAGAAGATAAATATAACCATGATACTTTCTCTAAGAGAAACAAGTGAGCATTTCCTTCCCAAAGAGAGCAAATACCAGAATTTCTGCTAATAAAAGATGCAGAAGTTTGGAGAAAGTGTGGAAGTCTTCATAAGGAATAACGTTAAGCAGGTCTGCTCTTTTCCTAAGGGACTACTCTGACAGTTGGATATCAAGTCGTGTTTCCTTTTTAAAGCTTCAATACTCAGAATATTGGCTGAGGAGACGATGATGTAGGAACAACTGTAGCAGCTATACACTACCCAAGGATTCCTCTGTGCTGAACAACAGAAAAGCTTTAGTAATAACACTGGTAGTACATAACGAGAAAAAGTACCTTGCTTGTTATATTAAGGAAGCACCTCTTCCTATAAGTTTTTATCACTCTTGCATGACACACATTTTTCCTCTTATAGTCAAAATAGATTCTAAAAATCTTTTTTGTCTTACTCTCTTTATTATGAGTCAAAATTGCTAATTTAATGTGTATGAAGAACTTGGATTATCCAGCATGTGCTAAACATAGCTACTGAACATTTGCCACATGTCAGAACTTTGCAAATGTTGTTTGTGGAATTATTTATATTGACTACATTGGAAACATGGGTGATTAGCAATGATTACCACAGTAGTTTGCGAAGACTTACAGATGGAACTCCCACTATCCTTTATGGACAGATCTTCTTGATATGTATAAGCTTAAACTTGGCATTCAGTGCATCTTTTAAAGGATAGCAACTGAGAAATGCAAAAGTGGGCATAGTGTGGAGTTCAGAAAAAAATGTATAAAGAAGAAATGAGAATGGCTGGAAATTTGTTTTCAGCTGGTACCCATAGGCTTCCATTAATTTCCAGTGACTAAATTCCGAGTACGAGTATAGCACCTTTGTTTCTTGCAAAGTAAAGTAGTGATTATGGTTCTCTTCCTGAGCTAGGGGAATTAGTTAATGCTAACATCAACTGTTGAAAACACTCAAGGATTATGTATGTTCTTATAATGGTCCGGTACACTATATTCTACAACATTCTGAAATACATTTAGGGAAATGGCCACTATGCAATGCAATCAGCATTTCTGGTCACTTGCTATGATTCTTTCTAAGCAGTGGAAATGTTCTGGGACGTACGAGAACTTTGTGGTGCCCAGAGAAAGTGCAAAATGCTTTAAACAGAAAATTACCTGTTTTGCAATGTGGCAAGAGTAAGTCTCCTGTTTGGCAGAATGGCTTCCTTGGTTTTGTCTGTACCTGTAATTTGTGAAACCTACCTTTTCCGCCTTTGACAATTATAGCCAGTGAAATATGGAAGTTGTTTAAATTTGTAAAGTGAACAAACATTTTTTTGCCTAAAAATTAACAAAGTGTCATTATTTACTATTCGCATTGCAGAAACTCCTTTGTTTGGAGAAACTACTTCTTTTAATTTTTAAGAGAGGTCTTGATGCTTTGATGCAGAAATACAGTTCAGACAAATGTCCGTGTTAACTAAAATCCTGGTTCTATCCTATTGAGGATAATGCAACTGAATATCAATTGCACTTAATTAATTAGTTTAACTTTACAGCAGTTTACAAATAATCCCCATGAGTTTTGTTGCTGCCTACTTGCTTGTCTGTACTTATTATTATGCTCACTGAAAAGCATAAACATAATTAAAATGCTTTCCTAGACTTTTTTGCCTCCTACATCGGAATGTCTACTTTGTTGTCATGCCACTTCATAATACAATCTGCCTTAAGATTCAGGCTCAGATCTTCAGAAAATACATTGGGTTTATCAGGTCTGGTATCCTGTAGGGCTCTACTTGGAAGCTAATTAGTTGAGCTTTCAGGAGAAGCAGAGAAGAAGATTAAAATAAGGACCTGAATAGATATTCTTTTTCTTTTATTGGAGATAGTTAGGGTATTTTTGGAATCACGTTATATTTTTGTTTGCTTTCTTGGTAATTTCTGATATCTAGAAGCTTGACACCTAAAAATCCCAATGAAACAAAAGCTAGATTAGAGACTTACCGATTGGAAACAAGTTTTGGGTGAGTAATATGGTAATAGTTTAAATTATCTGGTATACCCCAGGTCTTAGAAAACATTTAAATATTTTAAAGCTATTAGGTATAGACTATTAAAAGTTTAGGTATACTTTTCTTTTGCTTGCCAAGAGAAGTTGTTCTTGTAAGGAGTCATTCCTGCCTAGAATATGCTGTATGTCACGTCATAAGCTGCAAGTGACAGTGCTGCAGAGTAATGGCCACAGGAGGACTTAGTTCCTCCCTGCCCCTGCCAAAAGTCAAAATGTGCCATTTAGCAGGTGTACATAAATGTCTAATTCTCTGAAAACTTTAGTCCAGAACTTGAATTTTGACCCTCCAGAAATATTCTGGATACTCCTTGTGTACTGTGGGGATAAAAGAAGGTACTCGAGACTTGAGTGAGAGTAAGACCATTTCTTGATCATAGTGTTCATGTGACAGTCAATGTTCATGTGACAGCAATTACCATTCCATCAATCACAGGGAGTTAACAGGGAGTTAAACTCCTTATGAACACCAGAATTTTGCACCAAGTAAATCCATGTAATACAGAGATGTTGTAGCCCACATGCATTGGGCAACTTTTCTAAGAGGATCTCCAGTCTAACTCACACTGAGAGTTTTATAGACATTTTTGCATTTGCAACTATACCCCGTGGACCATGAGCATCTTTTAGATCTGCAAGAATACAAATGTGTGTCTCTCTGAATTGAAGGAATACCCTAGACCTCAATGCATTAAGCCCTAATTCAACCCACTAGAGACAAGTTAGAGATTAAGGCAATTGACTGACCATGAAAAGAAATTGCTATGTATAACTTGGCCAAATAAAAAGTATGGAGCAAAAAGGTTATGATATTTGTTAACATGCACTTGAAAAGGGCAAATACCAAGATAGGGGAATTTTTATTTTAGAATGGTTGCATGAAATTAAGCAATGAAAATCAGCTTGAATCATGAAATACTCTTTACAGTGAGATCAAATACTACACAATTGAAGAGTCTCACAAGAAAAGCAAGAGAAAAATGAAAATTTGCATTGTGTGAAAATCATTCCATGTCAGATTTCCATCTGCACTGTGCTAGGAATGGATAGATGGCATAGTAACACTAGGAATTCCTAACCATGGTTGCATTTAGCCACTCATAAAGGATGTATAGAATACAAGTAATGAAAAACAAGTAATGAAAAAAAGACTGTCTTTCTACGGTAGAATGTAGTTGCTCTGAGAAATCTACCTCTATGTAATCAAACGTAATTGTGTTCACTTTTTTGTAATGTCTATTGGTAATTCAGAATTATCAAGATTTAATTATTGTGTGAAAAAAAATACTTTTACCTACATAAACATGGCTGATTGTGGGGTTTTTTTAGTCTTAGTGATATATACTTTTTCAAACTAGATGAATTCCAAAGACATACATGTATATGTAAATGTAGCACATAATACAGTGTAAAAAAAAACCCCAGAGCATCACAGTGACTCTAAAATGCATTGTAACTCTGCAAAAAAGATGTTATCTTTACTTTGCAGAAGGGTTTTATCGTGCTCATAAATATATATAGCTGTGAGTATGTCGAAAGCAACGAGCACAGGATCGCTTAGCTGAGTGGGAGGTGATGCAGGACTGTGCTATTAGTGAGCAGGAGGTGGGAGGTGACTGGGGCTGATGGGCAGGTGGGATACAGTATTTATATACATATGTTTACAGGTATTTTTAGATGAGATATAAATATGCAAATGTTAATTCAATGAGATAGCTTGCCTCAAGGGTAGATAAATGATGTAATAACTCAGAGTGAGGCAGCATAGTAGAGTGGATTGAGCATGGCAACTGTGAGACAAGAACAAACATTTTTTAATACTGATTTCTACACAGTAGTACTGTCTCAGTATTTGCTCTTCCCCATGTATTCTATAATAGCTTTGGCTGGACATACATGTTCAGATGAGGGGTACGTAGTATATTTCATGTATACTGGTAGCTTAACGTGGCATGGTTAAGAAAAAAATTATGACATGTCTAGTGACTAGTGACATAGGGAAGTGGGAGGTAGCAGTGGAGGAAGAAAACCTCTGTATAACGATTTTATGTAATTTGTCTTAGCTTAGCTTTTTTCCTATTTTCTTAGACAAGTTGATGTTCTACTTACTAATTTCTGTTATTGGGTACACTCATACATTCAGAGATTCTCTCTCCTGTTGTTTCGTACTTACTGTTTGTTAATGAAACTAAACCTATGAATCTTTTAATCATCAGATTTTTTTATTCTCTTTTTAAGATATGCACAGATTTTTCTCCAAGCTGACCTGCCCAAGTATTGTGAATATCTCTCCAAATTATCTGGCTCTCTGTCAGTTGTGGTGCAGCTCCAATAGACTAGGTGACGTGTTTTACTGACAATGAACAGTAACTTAAATAGCTATTTTCTCATCCTTGTCTATCCTCCCCAATATCTATTCCTCTCTTCTCCGCTTCTGTTGCTGCTGTTGAATCCTCTCATAGAATCTGTATATCTGGGCTGGTTATGCCTAACTAGTTCTCTAGCATCCACCTAATATGCCTGACACCACTTTCTTGCCTGTCCCTATTTCAGCAGTTCTAACGTAATCTAGCTGGCGAACTGATCAGTCTCAGCAGGTTTCCCTTCTCTTCACATTCAGTTTGACGTGGCATCAGGATGCATATGGGTATTTGCATTTTTCCTGATATTAGTAATGGTAATTGAGAATCTGTCTGGAATTTTTAGAAGGACTCATCCTGCTGTGTGTTTGACTGGTAATACAGATGCCCATGGTAGGACTTAGGTGTGGTATAGACATGTCCTGTGAGAGAGATGCACAACACTGAACTAGACCAAAGGACAAAGAGCTATTACTGGTATGAGGATAAAATGTGTACATCTGTGACACAGACGTAGAGATGGCCAGGAAGCTGTGCACTGTAATTCTTAATGCCTACCAAATTGAGATTGGTAGATTCTGAGGATATGGTAAATTAAAGAGAAAAAAGATCAGTCATTTAAGCTCAGTTTAGGCTGCTGAAGTAGGGTAAAAGTCCATGTGATATCTATCTATTGCTGTCATATCTATCTTATTTGGTAACTGTTGCCTTATCATAGGAACATCTTGGTATCACTTTTGGATTTTATCTCTACAAAGCTCCTGAGAAGGATTAAAATGCTGCTATCTTCTTGTACAGATAGATTCAGAATAGTGCCCTGGATAGACTGAATTCCTTGCCAAGGCTATATGGCAGCCTACAAATCTAGTTGAGGTTTCCCAAGTACCATCCATCATGTCCAGATAAACATTTATGTGATTTGGTTTGACAAATTTTCATTGACTGCTTACTTCGTTTCTTACCAGTAATCAGGACAACATACCTGGGGTCTGTACTGACTGCGAGATCAGAAAATAGAGTGTCTAGAAGTTCTAGCAACTCAAGAAACCCATAAGTCCTTTTCTCCAAAGTGAAACTCCCAAATGAGCTCTAGCAACGTGCCTAACTCCAAAGGTGCAAAGGCTAAAAAAACTTATATGAAACATGTACACTTTGCTGCTTCTTAATACTTGCATCATCCTTACAAGGGACCTGTCTTACTAGAGACTTCTTAGTCAAAGAAACTAGCTGTACAACATCAAGCTATGCCCCAAATGTTTCCCATCCCATGGTGAAACAGGTTTTGTAGTCACTGTATAATTGCATTGCTCAGGCCTAAACCCAGAGTCTACAGTCTACACTTGTAGAATGTGAGGGAAGAGGATTGTACTGGAGATACAGAGTGCATCCAAGGAAGGCCACTGCAGATTTTGACTTGTAGTCAATATGCCAAATAGGATTGAATATACCTAATTATTTCAGATTTATCATATGCTTTTTGCCATTTATATATTGCAAAACCGCTTAAGAATCTGTTCAAAACCCCTATCCGTCTTCCCCCAACCAATTCCTATTAAAATCTAGTTCCTTTGACTTGAAATAATGATTGACATTGTGTTGTGTCTCATATGTCATCTTAGATGGAGATTCTTTTAAAAATAAATGTGGCAATTAAATCCCCAGGCTGCTTCAGTTTGTGCACAGCTTGTTTTTAAGTAACTGATAAAGAATATGCAAAGTTTTCAATGAAGCTGCCAGTCCCTCTTCAGTGTCCTTTGTGCAAGGCCCGTCTGTCTTTCTTTATTTGCATTGCCTTTGTCACAGAGAGGTAGTTTACATGTGCCAATGAATGTTTTTTTTTCCACATGATCCATGACAATTACAGTTTTCAGATAGCTTGTTGGTATTTGTGCTTAGGAAAGAGAAGTTTTTCAGCTTATCCCTGACACAGTGATTGCTAAGAATGTATGTGCAAGAGTTAAGACTTCATGTTTCCTTGGCACAATACGATCTATCATTTGTATGGCATGTCTTTACTAAACAACACTAATTTGTGAGGAGAAGGAAGAGGACATAGAACCAGCTTGAGCTGAAGTGGCAACTGCAAACCAGCCTTCAGTAGTAATAGGTGGTTTCAGGCATGTTTACTGAGAGACTGGTTGTGACCAGTGCTAGGCTAAGGCAGCAGTCCATGGAGACTGTCTTTGATTTTTCCAGGGCATGAGACCTGCTGGAAAATAGTTCAAGCCCAAGTATTAATAAAAGCGATCCTAACTTTGCCTTAAGTTGTACACGAGTCACCTGTTCCCTCTGCTGCACAGTTCCAGGAGCCAGGCAATACCTTCTCCCCACCATGTTCAATGTGGTGGATGTGTCCTACTCAAGTTACATGTGTTTGTGAACTGAATCCCACAAGGCTGTTAACCCTACAGCTGCCTTTCAGCCTCCCCTAATCATCTCTTCCTGTGACCCTCTCTCCCCTTGTACTTTTGTGCCAGGAACTATGGGAGGACTGAGGATGTTATCAGCTGCTTTGTATTGCTGGAACATCAGAAAAAGTTCTAAAAAGCACTAGGCTGTAGCCCAGCAATGAGGCCTGTTTTAGCAAATGATTGAGCATACGTGAAATAAGACAGTTTGTGAGGAAACAGGTGGTACATGGTTATCACAATGCACAGAAATGAACTCTTGGAATACAACTGGAAATTATTCAAAAGACAACAGTGAGTCCATTGTAAATAAAAAACAGGGTATGATGTAACAGGCTTGTGATAAGCAGGGGTAACTAGTGGGCAGCCAAGGACATAATGTTTTGTTCTTGTGTATAATCACTGAGTAATAATGAGGAAGCAAATGGCATCAGCTTAGGTGAAAGATTCCATGTCACTACTGTGTTGCTCTCCAGCAAGCCTTCTGTCCCTGGCCTGTAAGGGGGAGCATCCGATTGTATTTGCTGGAAGAAATCAATGAGCCTCCTCATAAGTATTAGGTAAGGTCAGTGGCAGTCCAACAGGACACAACAGATCTGAGCACAAGTGTTTTCCTGCCATTAACAGACAACACCTCCTCCTTCTCAGCCATATGAAAAAAATGCAGGCATAAGCCTGAAATGACAGAAAAAAGCATTGATCTTCCTGATATTTTTAGATATTATCAGCTGACAGGGCAGATTGTGAAGGACTGAAAAATGACGAACATAACTCCATGACTCTCTTCCTCCCTGCGTCCCCTCCCTCCAAAAAAAGGAAAGTGGGGGGTGGGGGGAGAGAGAGAAGAAAGAAGGCTCTGCTGGCAGCCTCAGGATAGTTAGTTTAAAAAGCAGGTGTGGGGGAAAATATGAGAAACAATCTTGTGGGATTCAGTGAGGAAACACTTCAAAAATATAATTTGATTAGGACACAGCCTGTATGATTCAACGAGGGGGAGGAGGTATTGCCTGGAATATGCATCTGACAAACTTTCACATCAAGAATTACTAAATTACTGTCATGCAGCCATGAGGTAGGGGCCAAAACAGCTTGTGGAATAGTCAACTTTTTTTTTTTTTTTTTTTACAAACTCATGAACTGCAACTTTTTGAGTTGTTGGCATCTGTGACGGGAATCAGTGCCATGAGTTACTTTTGCCTCTGGTTCCATTGATGTATTCCACCTTCTTATTTTCATCACAGTATCATGTGCTGCATACCCTTCCTAAGTTCTCTGTTAAACTGGAGAACAGGTAAAAAAACCCAAATCCTTCACTACAATGGGCAAGAGAATGTCATATTTAATATGAAGATGATTCATGCTTTGTGGCTTGTCAGGTAGGCTTTGGCATCATTACAGCACATCATTCATTCACTGATAACTGTTTATTATTATTTTATTATCTGTGTTGTAGCAGTGCCTATAAATGCATTGCTATGAACATGGAGTAATGGTCAATACCTGACCCAAAGAAATTACGTAGGTGGAATCAGAAAAGATAAAGAGTAAAAGAAAGACAGATTTAGTTACAGAATGGCAACCAAAATAGAGAAGTATTTAAGCATCTAAAGACTGCAACCCCTAACCTTTAGGAAAAATGGAATGCAGAATGCTATGTTTTGCATCATAGCGCAAGAAGGAGATTAGGCAGAATCACGGTGTGGGATCTGCTCAAGCTATTAAAGGAAAAATGAAGGGCTACTCTGCCCTGGAAACCTCCTTCCTCTTAGAGGCATTTCTCTCAGAGCTTCAAGGAGGATTATACAGTATAAAAATGTACAGTCAGTAAAAAGGTAGCCATTTTCTTTCAAAGAACTGAGCCCTTCTCACAACTTTTCCTTTTTCTTAACTGATGATCCTCACCTATTAATAAGTTTGTTGTTTGGTACACTCATTGAGGTAGCAAGTTGTCTGGGTGTAACTTTTACTTCAGATTTAGATATCCAGCTTCTGGAAAGCAGGCAGCCAGAACTTGGCCATTGTCTCTTTTGGACAATAGCACTCTCCCACATTGTGCTAATGACCTACAACTGAATATCTGTTTCATTGTGAGAGACAATAAGAGACAATGAGGAGACTGCTTAGTACAGTGCTAAGAACATTCACTTGGAGAAAAAAGACTGGTGCCATATCTGCTTTCAGGATGAATTCTCTACTGGAATAAATCAGAGAATTTTTGTAAAACATCAGAGCAACAAATAGAAAACCTGTGTATGCACACTGTATGTTAGTATCATAGTATCTCAAGTCATTAGGCTTTGATTATTACTTTTTTGATTATATGTTACACAAAGCCAACGTGAAGAACCAGCCCTAACTAGTAGCCCCTGACTCTTCAGAGGCGTGGGGTAAGGGAATGTCTTGTTTCTGATTACAGATCAGATTTTGGCGGGTGATGCACATATGACTCCTCAAACTGTGTAGTTCAGGATTTATTATATAATTATATGTAACTGCTAAGAAATAGTTTCACTCCAAGCAGTTTCTTCTATTTCCAGCCCTTTCCCAGTAAAATGCAGAAGAATACTGAATAATTGCACTTATCATAAGTAATTTTGATTGGGGAGGAGCAAGTAGGTGTAGTAGTGCATCTGGGAAGATGAAGAGAATACTTTCTTTTCAAAGCTTGCTCACCAGAGGAAAATTCCGGAGGGAATAATAAATACTGTGTTCTTCATAAGCATGTTGCTACTATAATATTCTGTGATTCAGAAATAGTCAATTGCCTTAGCGCTGATTTTTTTCCCATTTAAAAAATTAAAAAAGTGTTAGCTTTTTAATATCTATTGGCAAGGTGGTGGGTTTTTGTCCTTAAGATATTTAGGAAACCTGGGGCTTGTTACTGAGGTAAACGAAGCTTAGGAAAAGACGTTTATTTGCACCAGGTCAATTTTAAGACAGTAGCACTGAATGGAACTGTGTATGAAAGTAGCAAATTTCCTTTGCAGGTGTGTACAACTTGTTTGGCATTAGTAAGGTATTCTGTTTTGAAGTCTATTCTATATAACAAATTGTTGTTTATTAGAGGTTAAATGTAGTTGAAGTACACTAGTTGGAACATTTTCCTTGAAAGTACCATCCTAGAGAGAATTGGACAAAACTATTAATCTTTGGTTTATTTGGTATTTTCAGGTCTCAATTCAGCAATGCATGCTTAAAGTTAGTCATATTTCGTTCCTTCATTCCTCCATTGTAAGATACTGAAACATATGGGACACTTAAACTACAGGTAGAGCTGAACT
>KZ507162.1:5676-18593 GCA_002844005.1 Limosa lapponica baueri | reverse complement strand
CTCTTCCAACAAAAATGATTCTGTGATTCTATGCTGTGAACTGTTGCCCTATTAATTTAGAGTTCGTTAAAAAAAAATAGCAACCCTGTGAATTTATGTAGTATTAAAATGGTTCATATATCTGGGACTGGGCTTCTGAAAACGGGTGTTTTACGGGCTGAGAGGTTCACTAATACACTTTGTGAAAATGAAGGCTACCCCCTAGTAATAATTATTAAAGACAGACTTGAGAGGACAGAATAACAAGTTTGAGAATATTGAGAATTCGAAGTATTAAATGTGAGGAGCACTGCATATGTTCTGATTTTATTTCCTGAAGAAATTATATTAATGTCAAAACAACAAGCTCATCTTTTTGATGATTTGATGAAATTTGCTGATCTGTGTATCTTCGTTCATTTTTAAGTAATGAAAAAATAATGAGCATTCCAGAGAAACTCTTGAAATTGTTGAAATTTCAGTTCCCTGAGAAAACAAAGCCCTACCAAGCCCAATGATTCCTTGTTAGCAGACATGTTCATGGACTTTGTATGGGGAAAAAAAAAAGATTGAGTAATTTTATGATACTACCTCTTTTACTGTGTTTGGCTTAGGAAATTCTAACCTTTGTTTAGAAAAGGTTTCCTTTTTCAATTAAGTAAGGAAATTCATGTCTTATTTTAAAACTTTTTTGAAATAAATGACAGTGAACAGCTTGATTAGAGAAAGCCTCAAATGCAGTTGTAAATATCACAGGCAAGTGCAGATTATTTTAGCTAGGGACAACTTGTAGCTGCTTCTTCAGCAGCACTGGGGAGGAGAATAATTCTGAATAATTCACAAACTTTGTACCAAAAAGCAGGAAAACTGGAATTGTTTAATTGAAGACGAGAGCTCATGAGCTCTACCAGAAGAAGTAGAAACTCTAATAGAGAGTCACAGTGGTCTTTCTTACAAATAAGTAGTGATCTATTTATCTCCTTTTCTAATTATCTTCTACTTTATGTAAGTGGGAAACCTCACATCTATATATAAACACCTAGAAGTTGTTGTATAATCTAAATAAGCTGTATAGAAAGTGATGCGAGAATGACGTTTCCAGAATGTGGCTCATCCCACATATTTAAATCCCTATTGACAAGCTTCTGACAACTTTTTAAACTGAAAAGCTTCATATTTAATTTGTCCAACCATTCCTTCTTCTCAGTTTCATTCCCTATCAGTTTCAAATACAGTCTCAGGTTATTACACGGTTGGCAGGAGATAAGACTTGCAAAGGCGCTATAGCAAACAGCGTTTATGGGTCAGTGAACTTTTTCACTTTTACAGGCATATTGCATTGGGAAACCAGTTTAGCTCATTTTCCTAACCACAGAGTACAACTCAAGTGTTTGGAGAGCAGTTTTTCAAAGTGGCACTGGTATGATTCACAGTTGCATCCAAGCCTCTTCTCTACTGCCACATCCACTCAAGCTTCAAAACAAGTTCTTAATGAGTTTAATCATATTTAAAATTTTAATCTTTTTCAACATTATTACAATCGCCTTTGGCAAAAATCAGTAGTACACTGAGCTCCACATGACTCAGACTCAAACCAGGTTTTGTGTATTCAATTCTTTGTGATTCACCACTTCTTTAGACAAGCCTTTAATTTTTTGGTGTTTTTGCACCTTTAATTACATTATTGTGCAGGTGATTAAAGAGAATATCTAAGAAATGTTAGCAACTGTTACAGACATATACTCCATCTATTCGGGATGGAATTGAAACATATCCTCTCTCTTCCTTTCTCTCTGCAGGCTGACACAAAAGATGAGTGGGTTTCGGAGGTTCTTTCTTGAGGATATCTATCTGTTCTTGCTGGGTTGCATAGTCAGGAGTGGAGATTGGAGCCTATTATATCTCAAATAATAGCTTTTTTTGATTCTCAAAGGTCTTCCATTAGCTAAGTTTCATGCCTACAAATAACATGATACTTTTTGACTTTGACATCATCACTGGAGATCTGTGATAGTGTATTTTATTCATTGTTCTTTGCACATTCAGCACATATGCCCGTGCGAAATTTGAAAGACATTCTTCAAAACTTAGTTGTGGGGAACAATACTGTATTATACAAGAATGCGTCTTTGAAATGCAAGTTCTCTATTCTGGAATACCAGCCTAAAAAGTAATCGCTTTCCCTCGATCACCGTGGTTCTAGGGCACCCTAAAGGTACACTGGGACTTAAAATTTCATAGAAAAAACTCATTCTTCCCTTTCCACAGTTTGCTTCATCAACTGGAAGTAGATCCTGAACTGGTACAAGTTGATTCTCTGTCTCTAACCTATAAATTATGAAGAAACCATGAAAAAGAAAATGTATAAACTATGCTGAGATTTTATTTAAGTTTATATTTCTGAGATCCCAGATTTCCCATAACAAAAAGTGGCCTTTAGAAATGTGAATTAACTCCTGTTATCTCACTGATCTTTAGTGTGAAGTGGAATGATGGCAGTTTAGACAAGAATTAGAAATAAATAATAATTAATTCTTTCATGATTCAACTTGTCAACTAATGTGCATGTTCTCACACTGCTTCTATTCCTTTTTGTATACTGGTATTGCATTGTTTTCTCAGTGATTAGAAGCTCGGGTGAATTCTTTGATACCATCTACAGGGTAGGTAGATATCCACTGTGACTACAAAAATATGTGAAAATCACTTCTGAAGAAACCAATGAGATATATTTAGATTCAGATCTTCCCTTTATGTTCACTTTCGTCTTCAATGCTCAGCTGAATTTAAGCTAATGACTTTTGCTATGTTTATTATGTTGCATTATGCAACATAATGTGTATGTGTGTGTCTGTGTGTGCAGCTATATTTGTATTTATAAACACCAAACTGTGCTCATCTTAATTCGGAGAGTCATGGTGCAGAGGGGGAAACCTTCTACCTGTATCATACAAGTGAAATGAAGTAGCTGACAGCTTTCCTGTCTGTTTTTGGTTCCTATATCCAGGGACCAAGTGTGCATATACAGCTGGGTTCACCAGGGAGAGGGGAATGGAAAGGGAAATGACAATGATATTGGATTTAGGCTTGAACTCATAATGTGCAGCCTGCAGCTAAGAGAGGAATCATCACCAGATTTTATTTCAGTCAGTGTCCCTCATATACTCCATTCGTAACTATCAGTTTGTTACCAGTACTTTTGAATGTGTGTGTGTGTTACTGCATAATGTCTGGCTTTTAAAATTTTACAAATTCTTTCATTGAGCAGTTTTGATGACTTTAAGTGAAAAAAATATTCAGAATATAATGAAAATGTATTTTCTAATTAAAAATTTCAACAGAACATACTTCATGTTTCCAGGAGTATGCACATGCAAAAAAGTAGGATCAAACTGAGAGATGCGCCTTGAGCTTTGAGCTGGAGGATAGGCCAGAAGAGCTGCTACCCTTAGTGATTTTAAGATTCTGTGACTCAAAATTTTTTATATTGATAACTTTGAGTATAAACGCAAATCTAGCAAGGGGTTTAGTATCTATGTCCTGTGACGGTGGACTTGACATTCCTCTTTTAGTTCAATTTTTTACTAAGTTACCAGCCAACTATAACCTCCCTCCCTCTTCCTTTCTTACATTCTTCTCCTTCTCTCTTGCTTGCTTATTTTAGAAATATGGCTACTTCTTTTAGATTATGACTCCATATAATACTGCAAAGGTAGTATACTTTCCACATTAAAAATACCACCATTTCCTGTGGAAGTTCACATTTAATAAAACTTCATGTCAAATACGTGCAAACCGTCCGGCTAGAAAATTTTGAGAGGCAAAATTCTTTGCCTCCAGACAGCCACTTTGATTTATATGGATAATAGTGTTGGTAACCTGTAATTCCAGTTGCTTAATGGTTTTAATTTACTGGAATGTTTTTATACTTTGATTGTATGCTAGACTGTTATGATAATTAATATGACTCAGGAATGTAGGAGTAATGCATGATGGGAAAGTAGAGTATCATGGCTTGCCTGTTATTGAGCGTTGACTATGTAACAATATCCAGACTCAAGAGAAATTATATCTTAGAGAACAAATATTAGAAGTTGTAATTTCAAAATGGCAGGTTATAATCTGTACATTTGAAGACTGTAATCTGCTTTCCTGACCAAAGTTAGTACACAGGTCAGTTAGGCTCAGAAAAGGTACTGGGAATTGATCCAAATAGTTATATTTTTGGTTCCTCCTTCTTCTGTGTCACAAGGGAAGTGACTGTCTCTAGCTCTTTTCATCAAAGAAGCCTATTTCCTTTTCACATTGACAATGATAATACAGAGAAGTGTAACAGTCATGCTAAACATGCTGACCAGCTATGCCGACAGTGTGATATTTACATTATAGAATTTTATTCTTAATAAGATTCCTAAATCAGTTGGTTTTTTTTTTTTCCTAGGCCACTGCTAAATCAGGAGATACTTTCAAACATCCCTCTGTCACTTCTTGCCAATGTACAATTCTTCTGGGATGAAAATCTCAGTATACCATTATAACCCCCTTGAGCTACTGTATGCATCCAAATAAACATTTGTGAGAGATGCATAAAGCAGTATCAGAAGACAGTTACTGCTGTAATAAGGAAACAAGACTGTTGGAGTGTAATCAAGCTAAAATATATGCACATAAATAAACGGCATAATTATTTTATTAAATGTATAAATCATTTTTTGATTTCTAGAATTACTTCTTTTAGCAAGTCATGAAATATTTAACATGAGAGATACACAGAAACTTTTGCAACCTTTCATAGAAGAGAAAGGCTGTCATTATGCTCTCTAGCCAAATGGATCCTAAACCAGTTGAGTCAGGCTTATTTGACATCGCTCACAGTGCAGACTGTTGTTGGTATTTGAAGACAATCCAGCTCTGAGCTGTAATTATGATGACAGATCTATTCATGTTTGTTGGTGCTGAGGATAGACAGCTGTTTTCACATGCTGGCTTACAATTTGACAACTGCAGTCCCAACAAACACTTTTGATGTTCATACATGACAGAAGTATAAAGATCAAACATCACATATATAATGGCCCGTTCTCCTTATCTTTATCTTTCTGTTGAATCCATAGAAACATAGGTCTGGATGGGACTTTGAGGGATTTACCAGATCAGCTTTACGGCAGTCATGGCTACTCAGAGCGCAGCAATCTGTGTTACTTTGTCTCTGCTTACAAAAGGGGTCATTTTCTGGATGAGATCTGGATTGATTTTCCAAGAGGTAGATTCTTTTCCCGTTGGTTTTTTGTTGTTGTTGGTTTTGTTCTGGTTTTTTTGTTTGTTTGGTTTGGTTTTTGTTTTTGTTTTTTCCTTCAGGAACTCCTTGGCTTAGGTTAAATCAGTTGCTGAATTCTTATACCTTCCTGTTCAGTCCTAATTATAAACTTCTCATTCTCTCTAATTACTCATTTCTACCATAGCCTCCAAGGTGGAGGTTTGATTTTAGTTGAAGATCTTCAGGTGTTACTCTGTTCAGGCTTTCTCTCTGCTTACCTCACTCTTCAAATACATCAGCTACCCTTCAGTCATATTTTACCTTCTCTATCCTGCAATATGCTTAAAGCTAGAGCTGTTACTGTGTCCAGAGCTATGCACTAAATGACTATGGATAAAGACACAAGCTGTAACTTCTACAGAGCCACCCTGTGAATTTGTTTCACTAAACATAAATAACAGCTCTATTATCGTTTCATTTGTACTCCCGTGATTCATTCATGCTGTTACTTCTCTATGTATTTTGTAGGATAGACTCATCATGAAATATATATGTATGTTTTTATGGTCAGGAGTGAAACCTAGTTTTCATGAAAAACATTTTCCTGTCATTTCACAAAAAAAAAGAAGTTACGACATCAGTACATATGATTTTACTAGATACAACTCTGATGAGTATTGGCTTTGGCTATGGCACTGCCACCAGGCTATTATTACCACATGTATTCAAATGACATTTTATTTCCCACTCTGCATTTCTGAACAGCAGGCTGGTTTAGCTACTGCAGAGTCACATCCACGGAAAAGACAGATGTTCCACATTTTTCTTTATGAAACTGAAGAACTTTTCAAGTTCACTAGCTAAAATGCCACCAAAGAATCAGACAGAAACATTGTACAATAGATGACATTGTCCTAAAGAGATGAAGAAAATGTACTATTTAAATCACCAGTAGCACTCACAAGGCACACTTGATATAATTAGTAATTGTATGCTCAACAGGCACACATGGAAAAGATAGTCAGTTCCTTCCTACTACTGTAATAATGGGAGATTACATATAGATGTCTATTCAAAAGAGAGGATACAAGACTGTTGCCAACAACTGTAAGAGAGAAAGAGAGGATGAGAAAGTTTAATTAACAAGTACTACCCAGAGAGATATTTTGAAGAAAGAATGACTCATAGGATAATAATGCAACTTTGCCAGTGGCCAGGATAGAGAGGAAGAATATAAAGGAACATCTCGCTTTTAATGAAGTAGATTTAGTTGCTGTATCTTTAGGAAGTTGAAAACATACCTTTGTTGCCTGCTTACTCATATCCCTGCTGTATGTTCCTAGTTTGTTAAGTTTAAAAAAAAAAAATAAAGGGGGGGAAGGAGGGGCTGTTTTCTCTACTACTGTCTGGCAAGGACAAAGGGTCTGAGATATATCTTCTGCAATAGAAAGAGCTCTTTGTACCAAAAATAGTGTCAATAGAAAAATAGTCAGAATAAAATGTAACATTTTGCCAAAGATTGCCTCTCAATCCAAAGTTTTACATGCTTTTCTGGAGTTACAAGGGTTTTTTTTTGAAAGTAACAGTTTTCAAAGGTGGTTTTCTGGTACCACAAATACCACTGGAATAGACTGGATCTTTTATGACTTTACCAGAACACTGTTCTGATAGGAACTGTGGCCATTCAGAATTAGTGCTCTTAATTAATCTGATCAATCCAGCAGAAGGAATTTAATTGAAATCTCAGAAGATCATCTGTATTCCCTTCCGTTCTTGAGGCATGCACTTCAGTAGGGCTAGGTTGTTTCTTGGAGTATCCTGAGAAGCCACATATGAATTATAGACAGAAACATGTCAGTTTCAAGCCGCTACTCACTGTGTTGACTTGTAAATTCATCATAAAAGAGGAGCAATTTCTCAACAAAACGTGCCAAGCCATTTTCATTGTGGCATCTTCAGATGTATGCCAGTTCCAACTACCTTTGGCAAAAGAAATTAGAGATGGAGTAACCTGGCAACAAATGAAGTTGTTCATTGTACTGCCTGAAGAAGAAACTGGGTTTTACCTAATGAGGCTGGATGTAGTGCTTCGTTTGGCAGGCTGTGATCACGTTAGTAACAATGTTTGCTCAAGATTAACAAAATGGTTTGTAGCAAGTGTAAACAAATACTGCTATTCTCTGTTTCCACAGCACAATTCCCCATTTTAGGGAGCAGTTGTCTATCACAGGAACTTAGTAAATACTTGTATAGTGAGATATTTCAGACACAGCTGGTGGGTACTGAAGTGAAGGGAGATTTCAACAAGGACACCCTTGAAAATATGATCTATGGTGTATTGTTATTCCAAACAGCATAATTTTCACCATAGATGTGAAAGAGTTCTCTGAGTTTTGATACTGCAATGACTTGGCACTTCATTAGCATCTTCAACTTCTGTAGCAACCTAGTGTTCAGCTTAGTCCCTGATTGAAAGTGATTCATTGATGTGTTATATACCAATAAGCACTGTTAAACTGTAGTATGTCTTCTTCTTTCCAGCAGTCCTTCGCAATGCTTTATCTTTGGCCAACATCACTGAGAAGGTCAAATAACTGTCTTACCTATTTTATAAGAACAATTTTTTCATCCTCTTACATCTACGTTGTCCAACAACTCTACCAGGAAAGTGTTTTTAGTGCCAAAAAATCACAAAGTTTGTTGTGGTGTCATTTTAGTAATGCATTGTGATGTAAGTCAAGCTCTCTAAATTGATCAGTGCCTAGAGTGTATTACAATATATCTTCCATTATGTCATTCTAACATGTGTCAAGTATGTCTTACAGTGGAAAGCAAGAGATGGTAAAGAGCCAATTTACTTCAAGTAGATCTCATGACTCTTAAACACAGATCAAAATTTCAGCCCTTGGAAATATGCAAAATGTGAAGCAAACTATCCTGATTGCTACAGTATCTATTTTTAAGTATTTCCTATGCCATATTATATATCAGAGATATATATTCATAATCTTTTTTTTCTGTGCTACATTCTGGGGTCTTTTTGGTCTAAGTGTTGCTTTTTCAATTTTCAAAATATTTTAATGTGCAATATTGTTGTTTTGATATGCCATGTGTAGTTGCTTTACTTTTTTGTGCAGAGAGGTTTATAAAATTTTAAATATGAAAAAATAGAGTACTTCCCCAATATTCTTTTTGTTTTTAGCTTAGAAAACTTGCAAAGAGCTACAATAATTGTTATTAATTTATTGGACCAGCCATGGCTTATTTGACCACAACAATGCTTATAAGGCATGTGTGCCTGAAAGACAGAACTAGGTTGTGGGTCTGGTCTTTTATAAAACCAATATCAATATCCTGAAAAGAAAGCTTTTGCTCAAAGCTGTTATAGGATCCATAGATTTACTGATAAAAGTGAATCAAATTAAGGTAGGCAGGTGATACATGATATTTTCACATCTTGAGTTGATTTTGTTTTTAAGAAACAGTATTATGATCAATGTGCTTGAAAAACAAGAAAAGTAAATACATGTCCATAGTAATGGTCTATATGTTGCCCATCAAACTATTCTTTGGTGAGCCTGAATTGTTCTTGAGAATTTCTGATTTTTTTCCTTTTTTCATTCATTATTAAACCCAAAGCCACAGCTGAAGGAAATCAGAAATTTTGGCTTACGTAGATCTGGTGAAGTAGTATTAGTTAGTGTATTAAGGGAAAAGAGAAATTTTGTATGTGAGAATTACAGAAGGCAGATGAGTAAGTTGGAGGGTTCAGGATGGTTGTATATTGTCAACTTGTCTCGACTTTTCATATTAATTTTAATTTTTTGTTTTTCTAAAAGGCTTTAAAACACATCTCAGGAGCAGCCCCAGGAACTGCTAGATGTTTCAACTTGCTCCTCGTTCACCTTTTTTGTGTCATGAGACCACCCAGTCAGAGCTATCAAGCTCTGTACAGCAAAGAGGGGGAAGAAAAGGGAAGAATGTAGAGCAAAGAGGGAGAATGAGAAAGTCTCATAGGCTTTGTAGCTTTGTCTTTCAGTTTTGAAAAATAATATCACAGAAGCACTACCTCAGTGTCTACTGCCAGTCCTAAAGCTGGGACAGCACTGATAATTCTGCATGAGGGTTGCAGGGGGGTTGGACTAGGTGACTTTTAAAGCTCCCTTCCAACCCAAGCCATTCTATGATAAGGTTGGTAGGCCAGGGCAGGTGCAGATCTTTGTAAAATGGAGTATATTGAGGGGTGTGTAGGGATACAGGTTTATTTAAGATAATGGGAGGATATTTTCTGTGTTAAATATTAACTCTTGCTTCTTTACTATTAAAATGAACTTAGAGATACTTTCATTTTGATTTGTTAGAGAACCTTAAAGGGGTGGGTGATTTACTACTTAATTTTAAACAACTGAAAATTCTTATAGTAGCCTCTGTACTTTCAGTACCAAATCTGATTCACTGGTGATCTTTATGTGAAGCATCTCACAAGAATTGCTATGTGATAATGAGGTTTCAGGGAAGCCTGTACATAGACTATGTTGTCTTCAGCTTTCTTAGATTCCAGGATCCCGAGTCTTCCCAATATGCAAGCTCTCTAAGTTGACCTGTTTCTTCCAGGAACATTTGTTAAAAGTAATTTTCAGATTGACATTTGAAAAAAAAAATTCTTCAGTTCTTTTAAGGAGTTTTAGAAAGATTTCAGATTTTCGGATAGAATTGGAATTCTATTTTATGACCTACTTTACAGTTCTAGCCTAATTTGTCAAAGCCCATAAGCATATGTTTAAATGTATTCCATTCTGGCAGAGAACAAAACCTTTTCTTTAATGGTAGGCATGTGTACATAGTGGTCAAGTGACTTTTCTGGGGGCATTTTTTATTTTATCAGTTTTTATTTTTATAAAGAGACACAGAAAGACTGCCGTTCTCTTGCAGTCTCACTCATCCTGGTGTTGCACATGTTCCCAGTTAGTGTAGTGTACACATGATTGAACTTAGTAAGGTTTTGATTTCCCCATGTACCCTATCTTTTATGGGAATATTTAAAAATTATTTTCATCCTTCTTATGTTTCAAAATCAGCATTCAGGTTGTATCAGAGAGAATTTTAGTTTTAAAGTTGAAATGCCAAACATGCTTTTTCTACTAATTAATGAACCTGCTGCTTGAGTATTAAAATACACAATGAAATCAAAACAAACCCTTGAAACAACTTCAGGCTATTGTGGGATATCAGTACAGACAGGGTGGGAATCATCTAGTATACCAATAAGATTTTAATAAAATAATGCATTTCTCAGTAAAGATTAAACCAGGTAATTAAATAAAGTAACATCTGCTTTTTCCTTTACATTCAATTAACTGTGAAGCAGCTTTTGTTTTAAAATTATATTAGAAGGAAAAACTCTAACATTTTTATGTCTCATAAATGTATGTCCCACAGCTGCTCATAACTGGACTGGCCCGTGGATATACGGTTGTGAAAAGCCATGTTTCCCTATGTGATAATTTGCTTGCTTAGGCACAATCTTTGAGGTCAGCACATTAGAGAACAATGACAACTCAGGCATGTGTTATTTTTTTCATAATGATAATTATTTTTAAAAAGGTTATGGCCCAAAATATTCAATTTCAAATAGCCTTTAATTTAATTAGTCAGAGGTTTATGCTTCTTGGAAGCTTAAATTCATTTTGAAGTTGTATAAGTGGAGATCAAGAAAGTATTGAAAAAAATAATCTGTCATGGTGATTGGGGCACTTATAAAAACTAAGCCTGAATGACTAACACAAAGGTACCAAATCTGACTCATTCTTCACAAGAAAAGTCATGCTGTTGCCACGTCTTCAATGTCTCTGCTGAAAAGCTTTAAGTAACATGTAAAAGAATGCTTCAACATAAGGTAAGTAAGCAGCAAGCATGTGAAAGCATGCAGATGGCATACAAGGAATGTATACATACAGGGAAGGGAATGTATACATGCAGCATACAAGGAAGCATGCAGAGACAGAATATAGGGAACGGCTTTGTAGAGTACATAGAACAGCTAATTAAACACCAGTGAAAGATAACGTCCAAAAGCTTGGTGCTTCTACACAACTAGAAACATGACAGCAAAAGAATCAAAGACGCATAAAGTATTCTGTGAGACTATTCTACTTTCTGTCTGGAATCATGTAACAATTTGACGGCTACAAGTAATTAACGCCTAATGCTGGGGTCTGTTGGTTACCACCAACAGAGATAAGCTCTGATTATGTGGAACAGTCTAGTTGAAAAGCTGAAGAGAAGAATTTATAACTATCAGGAAACACTATGGTGAGGAGAAATGGTCTGTTTCATACTATTCCTTCATGCAAAAGGCTTTTTCCCGCTGCCTGCAAAGGACATTTTCTTGGATTTTAAATATATTTCCTGATCTTTGATTCCTCCTGTGCACCAGGATGTTAATATATATATATGTGTGTAAACATGTATATGTAAACATATTTGAATATATGCATGCACTTTAATACATATACACGTTTGAATAATATATATATGAAGCATAGGGAATATGAGAGAGTGTGTGTGTGTGTATATACATGGAGTAAATAGATATGTATAGGGAAAAGGATAATTTAGTTTTGGTCAAAAAGCTGTCCCAGATTCCTGAAATAAATTTGTCTTTGGAAGTCTGTGGCTTTATAACTGTCAGGTTCAGCTACAGAAACGATTTAGAATCAACATGAAGCTGCACACTCTGAAAAAGAAGCATCCAATGGTGGTCTTTTAGCAAACGTTTTTGTGAGCATCCTGGTCCCTCTTTCTGGACCAGGCTCTGTATTGGCTCTACCACTGTTACAGATAGCATCAATAGAATAGAAAACAATAGTACATAGGCATAAAAAGTGCTGAACCAAGGCAGTGTGTAAATCTAGAACACAGAAATTTCAGTGAAGCCAAAGAGTATACCTCACAAGTGCGGAATATCCACCTGGTATCTGTGACTCCTCCAGTGTCCCAGCACCCTCCTGCGTGTCAGAGACTTTAGTGTAAACAATATTGAAACTTTTTGTTTCTCCTGACTCCTGCAGTGACTGTTCACTCCTTGGCCTGAGCATCTCAGCTGCAAACCTACCTTTTGGAAACAGTGGAGGTTGAACCGGGGATGCTGGTAAAGTATCCCAGGGTCTTGCTTTATAGATTGTCATGACCTGAGGTGAGGGATGCTGTTACATAGTTATCTTAAATCACATTAGACTGAGCCTGGATAAGGTTAAAGGCACATAAAAGCATTTGTTCATAACATTCAGAATAAAAAAAGTTACAAGTTTATCAGAAAATATGAAATAAATAAAATGAAAAAAACCCAACCAACACACTACCTAATGTTTAATCTAGTTACGTTAAGAATTGTTTTTCTTTTCTTCTTTCCCCTGAGTGTGCAGGAACAGGGTTAGGAAAACTGAAGCTCACTTGGAATTTAATCTGGTGAGAAGTGTGAAGGGCTTCCTTAGATATATTATCCGTGAAAGGAAGACTAGTGAAAATGCAGGCCCTCTGTGGCATGTGGCAGGAGACCTGGTGACAAAAGACATGGAAGAGACTGAGGTATTCAGTGCCACCTTCTCCTTGGTCTTTACTGCTAGAGTTTTGCCCTCAGGAATCCCCAGCCCCCAGAGACCAGCAGGAAAGTTTTGCGCAA
>KZ507161.1:79062-91910 GCA_002844005.1 Limosa lapponica baueri | reverse complement strand
CGGGCGCGGCCTTTCCGTGGGTGTGGGGGTCCTGGCAGCGGGCCCGGGAGGAGAGGGCTGAGGCGAAGCGTCCCCGGGGTTTGGGGAGGGGGGATGCAGAGGGGCGCTCGGCGCTGCCTGCCATGACAGGGGCCGCGGCCCTGCCGTCCCCCGTCGGCGGGCAGCCCGCCTCTCACCTCTCTGTGGGAAGCGGGTTTAGCGTTTTCGCCTTTATCAGGTTGTGGTTTGGGGCTAGAGGGGAAAGGCAGGCAGGTGCGGGTGCGGCGCTGCCCTGCCTGGCTGCGGGCTCTGCGGCGGGGCGAGGCAGGCAGGAGCCAGGCAGGGCTCGGTGGTTTCCTGCAGCCCTGGTGGAAAAGGTGCACCGCAGAAAAGGCAGTGCGCTAAGCGAGGAGCTGCCGAGAGCTCCCTCATCGTCTAACGTATTAAAAAGAGCTTGTGAATCGGTGGATGTTAAGTTGTGCCCCCCTCAGAAGCTGCTGGCAGAACCGGCAAATTTGCCTGTGTTGTAGCTGCTGCGGCTCTGAAGAGGGGGTGCCAGGTCCATGCTGGTGGCTGGAAGGAGCCCCGAGGGACGTGGGTGTGCTGGGTGCCACCACGATGCCTCGCTGCACCGCTTGTCGCTGAGGGTGGCTTTTGGTCTGCCAGGGACCAAGTCTTTGCCTAATGGCAATCGATCACAGCAGCAGCCTGGGACTGTAATCCAGCACTGCGTTGCACATCTAAGCTCCTTCTTGTGCATCTCCCATCATTTGCTGCAGAGTGAGCTGCCTTCAGCAGGCTGCCTTCTCCTTTGTCCTCTTTCTTCCACCTGGTCAAAATTTCTGAAGCTTTATAATTTAAATACTCTTCTCTGAAGCTGGGAAGGAGGGTTTCAGCACCCGCTGCCTGGGAGGCAGCATCCTGCTTCTTGACACTGGCTGGCCCAATGTTAGGTGAAGAGAATGAAATGGTAGGGCAGATACAGGAAAAATGCTCCTGGAATACTCTCAGAACTCCCAGTAGCTCAGCTGTAAGGTAGTAAATGTAACATGCTTCTTACTTAATTTTCAGGAACATGTTAAGTAGTAATGGCTGCTCCAAGAAGTATTACAATCAGTAGTTCTTTAGAACTAGGGTTTCTTAATGGGAGCATAATCTTTGGAGCAGGGTTTGCATTGGATGCGCTTTTGTAGGGCACTTAGATTGTAGTTACAAATAAAAATTGTCTAATGCTTTTAAGTGGGAATAAAAATTTTAAATTTTGTCTTGTTTCTAAATCTATATCATTATATGCATTAGAAACTGACGTTTGCAGCAGTCTGTAAACTAGGTAGAAGCAGTTTTTTTTATGAATCAGAAGCATAGGGAAGTTGTAGCAGAGACCTTGAGGAACTTCCCCCAGTCACGTATGAAGAGCACAAAAAGAACGTTTCTATTTCCATTCTCAGAGTCACTACCTTACTGTTTTCCAGTTTTTGTCCATTTTGGATACAGTCACTGTGGTGTTTGCTAGGAACTTCTTCCCTTGCTGACATGACAGCTTCCTTTTTTATTTTTCCTACCTAGGAGATTTTCCTTGATCCAATTATGAAAAAATGTTTAGAAAAGGAAAAAAGCGACACAGCAGCAGCAGCTCACAAAGCAGTGAAATCAGTACTAAAAGCAAGGTAAGCTGAATTTGGTACATTCCCTGTTTATGGAAGCACTTTTGCTTCTTACAAGTTGACAGTTAAGTGGTTCGCTCGCCCTGATGGTAGGATGTGATTTTGTCCTGGTTTGAGGTAAAACAGAACTAATTTTCTGTTCAGTAATTTCACCTTTTTCAGCAGGGCCTCTTCTAACTAAACTCTGAAATTAACAGCATATCGTTCAGAAACTGCTCACCCTCGCAGTGATAAGACCTGGTTATACCAAGGAATGGTATGCAGAGAGGCCCTTGCTTATACTTACTGCTGTAACAACCAAGGTCAGGTTTATTGGCGCCCTGGGATTAAGAGTCCCGTGCTCTACCGACTGAGCTGGCCGGGCGTGGTGGCGCACGCCTGTAGTCCCAGTGCGTTGGGAGGCTGAGTCCGACGGATCGTTGGGGCCCCGGGTTCGCGACTGTGTCGCGGGCGTCCGCTGTGGCCGGCATCGTGGCGGCTGGGACTCCTCCGAGCGGTTTGAGATGCGTAATTCCCAAATTCCTGCCGAGAAATTTGTGCATTACGTTCATCCGCAGTCGTAGCGAGTTGTGGCTCCCGTGCCGGCCGCCGGCGGGATCGCGGCCGCCTCAGCGAGACGCGGGCTCCTCTTTTCCAAGAAATCTGTCGTGGTTTTGACCGGATTGACCAATCAGAACGACAGATGACCCCTGCTTCCCCCCCCCCGCTAAGGAAAAGAGAGGAGAGGAAGAGATTTATGAGTTTAGAAAAAACTAAACTACTTTAATGAAAATACTAACAAATAATGAAATAATAAATAATAATATGGAAAGAAAAAAATAAAAAGTATACAGCATATACAAAAGCGTATCAAGCTCCCAGGATGGTGATCATGTCACCAGCAGGCACAGGGGAAAGTCCTAGGCTGGACTCAGTGATGGACAGGAGCTGGATTCCGGATCTGGAGTCAGGAATGCTTGGATCGGGATCAAAGGCAGATGAACAGACAGGGTCCTCCTCAGACGTCGGCCATTGAAGGAAGAGAGTTGACCCTTTGATCCCCCAGCTTTTATACTGAGGATGATGCAGATGGGATGGAATACCCTGTTGGTCAGTTTTGGGTCACCTGTCCTGTCTGCTCCTCCCCACAGGTGTGACCCCTCTATGCATTTCCGCTTCCCACCCTCCGATGGGGCAAATAACAAATTTAACTGACCTTTGTTGTTACAGCAATAAGTATAAGCAAGGGCTTCTCTGCAGACCATTCCTTGGTATAATCAGGTCTTATCACTGTGAGAGTGAACATTTTCTGAACAATATGCTGTTAATTTCAGAGTTTAGTTAGTTAGAAGAGGCCCTGCTGAAAAAGGTAAAATTACTGAACAGAAAATTAGTTCTGTTTTACCTCAAACCAGGACAGATTTCCATAAAATGCCATGTTCCACAGGGAGAACTTTCTACTTCTGCTATTCCTCAGATTGTGTTATGAGAGTTAAAAAAAAAACCCTATCCACTATAAAGCCCTTGTGTTCTGAGATGAATGCTTGATTGCTTCCATCGTGAAGCCCACAAACACCAGAGCTTCTGGCAGCACAATACTATGGTTTGGAGAAAAGAGTAATAGTTTGTTCTGTAGTGATAAATACTGTCTTTAACAAGGTGCTTGGTGCTAGGTACCGAGAATGAGTTTATTCTTCAGTACAACTAGTACTCAGTTGCTCAGTATCTCTAAAAAGTATTCTTCGTTTTGAATAATGTGTCCGTTTTGTCTGATAGGTTTTGGAATGATCAGTTGAATATTCTGGATTTTCCAAGGTGCCGTTTCACTTCCCTTGCACTGCTATGTTATTTCAAGCATTGGTGACAAGCATGTAGTTGTCAATTTCTTCAAGTTAAGATGCAGTACCAGAAAAGTCTGGACATAACGTTAAGGTTCATTTTCTCTTTTTCTTTCATTTCTTCCTCCTTTCAAAAGATTTGTGGACTTCTCAAGGGTTCCTGCTGAATTTATATCAGTCTAATCTACACTGAGGCAGAAAAATAGCTTTGGGGGAGAAATAGATGTTTTTTTTTTCTCCCCATCTTGCAGTGCTGCTTAAGTAATTAGAACATAAACACTAGTTTGTTAAAAGAAAAAAAAGAAGAGTTGAGGCAGGGCATCTAAAAGTGAATTGATAGTATGTTCTCAGTAACTTTCTGATGAAGCTATTTTTTTTCTTAGTCTGTAGACTCCAGTCTTGGAGGACTTTCCAGGTCTAGTACTGTGGCTAGTCTAGATACAGACTCCACAAAAAGTTCAGGTATGTATTCAGAGTTCAAGCAGGTATGTTCGGAGCAGGAGTAACTTCATGTCTGTTCGTATAAAAGAGCAGAAAATGGAAAAGGTTAAATTATGTATTTTTAATAATTGTGGGTGAATCTGTTAGATAGCCTGGTGACTAATGCATGCATAGCTCTAGGCCTCTAAAGTATTAACGATTCATCTAGGATTAAGTCACAGTTTTCAGAGTAAAGTGTCCAATTAAGAAAAACTGAGTTGTGTTACCAGTCTGTTACACAGCATAAATCTTGTATAACTTTTTGGAAGCTGTATTTCCTGCTTTTTAAACTTTACATTTGCACTGAAATAACAGAAATAAGATTTGATTTCACTTGTTCTTGTTCTTTGATTTTACTTGTCCCCAGATCAAATCACATTACTGTTGGACCAAGCAGTTCATGTAAAAAAAAAATATATATATATATATATAAAAATAGAACCAGCTTTTCTATGTTTTCTGGTTTAAGGTTGTTAACTCCAAATTTGAGTTAGTATAAGCAGTGCTGTGTCATGGATTCATATGAAACTCTTGACTTGATCAGGGGCTGTTCTGAATCAACCCGGGACAGTTCATTAAAGAGAGAAGTTAATGTACTGTGGTAAGGTTAAGTGTTTGATGAAAGTCTGCAAAAATTACGTAATTTAATAAGTTAGCTCCGTTAACACCAATTAGAATAGCATTACTGTTCTGGAATTGTTCAGAATTGCTTTGTTTTATTCTGTTGCAGGACAAAGCAATAGTAATTCTGATACGTGTGCAGAATTCAGAGTTAAATATGTTGGTGCCATTGAAAAATTGAAGTGTAACGAGAGCAAAAATCTCGAAGGGCCATTGGACTTGATAAATTACATAGATGTTGCACAGGTAAGTGGGTTACAAAAGACAACACCAACAATGTCAGAATATCTTCAGCTTGGTGTATTTCTCTCGTATTATCACATGATATGACATCTTTCTTTGTAAATTTTAGACTTGCTAGAATAAGCTAGTTTACTTCAAATAATGCAAAGCTATGAATCTCAAAAGCTGTCACACTCAATTGCATCCTATCAAGTAACTGGAGAAGATGCACCCAAAAAGCTGTTCTGAAGACGCAGGCTCAGAGCCAAGGCCCTTTTCCTGAGCCATTACTGACCACGTATCCCAACTGAAAGTTGTTATATTGTCTTCAGCTCTGTTAGGGTTAGTATCTGTGAAAGAATACCTCCTCCAGATTTCCTCAGTAGTGTAGAAGTTTTCCTGTAGAGGAAAATGTCAAGTTTCTGCTTACAGTCACTTATGAACCTGTGACCGAAGAACCTGAATAGTATTTGGGTCATCCTTGCCAAACTGTGGTTGCTTGTACTTATTTTTTTGCTAAAAGCCGTAACTGGTTGTTCTCATTAGGTAGCTGATTGTTTGTATCTTTAAAAGCGCAGAATGTCTGTTTATGTTAGAGCAACTTGACATTTCAAGTATCTGAATATACATTAAAACTGGTTTTAGAGCCAAATAGCAAAATTGCTACCAGTGTGGAACATAGATGATCCAGAGTCAGCGCAGCATCACAGGGCATGTGTTATTTTTCAGCCCATCTGATCTGACCACTTCCCGCTGAGATGATAAATTCCTTTCTGGAATCATGTAGCAAATAGAAAAGAATAGAATAGAAAATAAATATTTCAGTTGGAAGGGACCTACAACAGTAATCTAGCCCAAGTGCCTGACCGCTTCAGGCCTAACCCAAGTTAAAGCGTGTTACTAAGGGCATTGTCCAAATGCCTCTCAAACACTGACAGGCTTGGGGCATTGACCACGTCTCTGGGAAGCCTGTTCCAGTGTTTGACCACCCTCTGAGTAAGGGAATGCTTCCTAATGTCCAGTCTAAACCTCCCCTGAACACGTTCCACATAAAGTTAAGGGACTTGATGAGTGCAAGAGTGGCAGGCAGACTCCACACAGCAAGGTATGAGCAGGGTTAGTGCTGTTGCTGATCCAGTCGACTGAAGTACACATAAACACATTTTCTATTATGTATCTTCATTGCTCATGTTCTTCTGTCTGCACTAAAGGCTTTTGTTTGTTTCCCTCCAAAGCAAGATGGAAAGTTACCTTTTGTTCCAGGTGAAGAGGAGTTTATTATGGGAGTTTCCAAATACGGCATTAAAGTTTCAACATCTGATCAGTATGTAAGTGATTCACAAATAACTCTCTTTTTGGTGAGAGTCAAACAGTGCTTTCATTTATTTCTCTGATAGATGATCTGTGTGACCAAAATGTCACTTCTGGCTTTAAGCAAAAGTAAAACAACAAACAAAAAAGCTCTCTGGTTGGATTTATGACAAAAATCCATAACTTTTGAGACAGAGCACCAGGCAAAAGGCAAGCTAGCCTTTACGCTCTTTGGGCACATCTGCCTTTCCCTGTGCCATCCTCTCATGTGGAAAAGTAGCATGACTGTGGTGGCCAAGTCCATAGGTTCCTTAGCCTGAGTTAGCAGTGTGATTCTTGTTGATGTTATTGTGGAGAGGAAAAAGCAAAGGATGTGTTTTTCCAGAGTACCTGAGTAGTCTTCCTCTTTGAAGTTCCAGCCTTGCACTCCAAGTCCAAGAGCATGAGTTCACTCCAGCATTAAAGCCTCATGATTTCACTTTATCGATCAAGCCTATTTTTTGTTTGCATCATTTCCTACATGTAGTTTATTTTCCTTTAGCTCACTTCAAATAGCTTTTTTGCTAAAAATAAAAATCCGGTCTCTTCCCTGGGGCCCTCCAGTTGCCTTTGTATAGCTTTGTATTGCAGCCATGTGGTTTCCTTGTGGTTGCCCTCAGAGCCCCAGATACCATAAATACTTGGCCTTATGAAGTCATGACCCATCAACAACCCCTCAATGCCTGTTCATAAAAGCTCCAAGTATGAGGACGGTGAATAGCATTGCTCAATAGCTGAATACTCTGAAGGGAGCCAAAAAGTTTCCTTCGGTCCCTTCAGAAAATAAAACACTTGTTTCAAATGCTTGGGAAGAAGTGTAGTAGTTGTTACTCAAACTTTGAATTCTTTTGAGTGTCTGGTTTTCCTGTCCTTCTAAATTCTTAGTTCTCATTAAGAACATAGGTTACACTATTATTTAAATTCCTTTGTACTTTCATAAAGATCAAATAGGTAATTTTAAGACTTTTATTCATCATTCTTCTGGCTTCGAGCTGAAAGCATGCACAAGCTGATAAAGCCGCCTGTGATTAAGCTGGCTTGCACTGGCATTTTATTGCATTGCATTCTGCTTCCCAAATTCTGGCTTTTTGCATCTGTGTTACTGTTGACATGTAATTTGTCCTTTAGTGTGTTAGTCCACCTAACTCTTTCATAGAGTTCCAAGATGGAAAGGTTTTCTATGCATTCATACAAAGAATTCAGTCTTTATGACTTCGGGGGAACGGTGAGAGTTCTGTGATCTGTAGATGCCTTTCCAGGTGAATAGGCAGCTGTTTATTTCAGATGCCAAAAAAAAAAATGACTGAAGGTCAAAATAAAAAACTTTTCCTCATGGATTTCAGCCAGTGTTTGAGAAATTATTTAGTGACTGAAGTATGTACAGATACGTTTCCATTGTTTGTGGATGCAACCACTAGAAACTGAAGGTGAGGTGTTTATAGAAGTCACACTGAGGCTTTGGCCTTCACGTTCCGTTTATTTGTACATTATATATATGTACATACACGTATGGCACAGTTTGTCCATCCGCCACCTCGTTTCTCTCTCAGCTGCAGAACCCCCTCGTAGCCAAATATTGGAAGGAGGGGAGGAAATGAATTTACAGGGGGACTGTGCACTTTATTCTGTCCTCCCTCTTTTAGTGATCATCCACATGCACGTTGGCACGGTAGCAAGTTCCAAGCAAGTAACTCTACAAAGTTACAAGTAATTTGGAGGCGAATCTTGGCATCTTTCATACAGAAACTGGAGGGTTGTTCCAGTAAGTTCCATGTTGGTTTCAGCTGCCCTCAGCGTGGTGTGACAGTTGGTGATGGTACGAATAATTGTGAGGGATTGCTGAGGAAATGTCAGGGATGGAGATGTTTTTCAGCAAGTGGTCTCAGGAGCTGTGGCCGAGGGCTCTCCTGGGAGGGTTTCGTAGCAGGCATCAAGCTCACTGTCCATTTTTACAGCTTCTGTATGCAAGTGGATGTTTCTTTAGACCCTTCAGCTACTGATAGGGACAAGATGTTTGATGCCATGAACATAAGAAAAGAGCGGTTTCGAAGTCATAAGACCCTAGAGGTGGTATGACTGAAATAAAGCAGATGTGTATTACGGGTTGGGTAGGATTGGTTGAGAAGAAAGGCTTTGTGCAGGGTAGGCCTGCAGACACCTTGTACTGGATGACATCGACCCATCCCTTTTTGGAATGGCCAAGGTCAGAACTGTTGGGACTGTGGTGAAACGCTGCAACTGCGGTGGAGAGTAGAAGTCTCCCAGACTAATCTCTGCAAGAGTCAGGACCCACACTGTGGCTCAGGGCACAAGTGGCCTGGTTATAGCCGCATGGGCTACCTCCACCCTAAAGCAACTAGCCTTGTCCATACCCTCTTCTGGGAACAGTTTCTCCTGTTTACCCTTCCCAGAACCGGGACAGGGGATTGTCTGGAAAGATACTGGAAAAGTAAAAAGTTGTTCTAAGTTACCCCCGTGTCAGAGGTAGGGAGCGTGCCACCCATCCTGCGCACAGCCGGCGGGTGAGGACGGCGGGAAACAACTGTGTGCTTTCGTGGTACGGCCAGGAATATAGTCCACACATGAATGCAGTTCTAAAATAGAAGCAAAAATGAAAGCTAACGTTGTGTTAAACCTCCACTTACTCTTTTTTGAATCTTGACTAAACTCTCAACTAAAAAATGATAATTTTACTGAGGAATACTTTTCTCCTGTAAATAAATCTGAAGTATTCTTTTGTAAGAGAGAGAGAGAGAGAATCAAAAGAGGTGGGAAACTGAAATAGCTGTTGCACTGCTCCAGAGTAACGTTTATTTGCCGCATGGTTTCAGGATGTGTTACATAGGCATGCTCTCTATTTAATTGTACGGATGGTCTGCTATGATGATGGTCTGGGAGCAGGAAAAAGTTTACTGGCTTTGAAGACAACAGATGCAGCCTCTGAAGAATGCAGCCTCTGGGTATATCAGTGCAATAGTTTGGTAAGAGTTTATGTTTACGGTATTTAATTTAGGTATCAGTATTTCGGTTGTAAAGGGAGATTCTAAAACCCAAGGCCCCTGTGAAGACTTTTTGGCAGAAGGGGGATTGCTCAATTAAAAAAAGAGTATAAATATGCCCTGGCTGAGAGGAGGGGAGAAAAGCCCTGCTGACTGCATTTGATCAGCTTTGAGGAGAAATACCTACATCCCCTAAAATTGCCAGTGAATGTACGTGCCTGAGAAAAGCTCTTTGCAATCTCAAGAGTGCTATCGTAGCTGCTAAGGACAATCCTCTGTATTTTTAAAGACACAAACCTCCTTAAGATCAGACAGAGCAGGGAGGGCTTGAGTAACGAGTCTGGTAACAGAGCATGCGTTCATATTCATAAGCAAGGGAAGCGATCTCCTCTTAAGAGTAGGAGAATTCCTTGTCAAGACACTATGATATGACACACCCCTTCAGCAGCAGAGGGGGAACACATGAAGTGACTGTCTGAATGCTGGTGTCCTGCTGTGATGAAAGCTAACAACTCTGACTTGTTTCAAAAGAGCTTATTTAAAACAGCTTCCCACATGTCATTGCAGACCACAGAAATCAAATTAAATCTCACTTGTGCTCCTCCATTTTGCATGTCTCTGCCAAAAGAATGATAAAGGTCACATTCTGCTTTAAGTGAGTTTTGAGACGGTTTAGAAGTTCTGCAGAAAGAGTTAATTTGTGTGTTTTGGTTTGTTTTGGTTTTTTGTTGGTTTTTTTTTTTAGGAACAAGCACAAGCTATTTGCAAAGTGTTATCTACAGCCTTTGATTCGGTTTTAATGTCGGAGAAGTCCTGATTTCCTTCAGCAGCACATGAGGGTGTAGCACAAGAGGCCTTTGTGTGAGGAGGAAACCAGGCTCCTTTGTGACACCACAGACTGGCTGTAGCTACACCCAAACCCAGAGAAGACTGGCTGTGCCAAGAAGAGCCACACAGCCGAGCACATGGTACTTTGTCATTCCCCAAACATGACTTGAAGAAATTATTCCATCTTCAGTTTCCAGGACAATACAGAATTTTATATTTAACATGAATTTTTTTTTCCTAAATCATGTTTTGTATGTTAATGTCAATATTGTAGAAATGTAAAATAAAACTGACACTTGCTTCTATCTCTGTCTGAAAAACAATTTGTTAATGTAGACTTCAGCTCTGCTTAACATAGATATTAGAACAAAGCAAGAGCAGGGTGATAATGGCTAGTCATTTGGTGCTTTACACCTCCAATTTACTCTTAGGTGCGCTGTCTACACAGTTTCTACGTTCAACTAAAACTCCACAAGATGTACATTTTTTTGCTCAAATGCTACTTGTTTCTATTTCTCATTGTACACATTGAAAAGACGACCGTTGCCCAAGCAGTGCAGAGTAACAGAAGTAGCCAAAGTGATTTTAAAAGTAGTTTTATTTTTTTTCCAGACATTTGACTGGTTAACAAGAGTAAAATTTATTAATCATGCTCTAATTATAAATCACTGCATCCAGGACATTGAAAATAAGAGTTGATTTTAGGTTATACAATATATACAGTTGCTCTGCAACTAAACAAAATAAAAACAACTGAATTGAATATTATACATCTCATAGCATTCTAAGCTGCATTTTAAGTGTCACTTGCTCCTTTAAACAGTTAACACAGCAACCTAATAGTCTGTCTATTAACAGGGTTTTTTTTTTTTTTGAATCATCATTTCAATTAGATTTGAAAAGTTGTATGAAATATGCCAAAATTTTGGACTTAAAATTCTTAATTTTATATTATAAATAGATATCTACAGGCTCTAGAATTTCTTTTTCCTCTGGCAGAGGAGCAAACTTTTGAGAAACACGGAAAATCTAGGGATAAATTTTGCTTAGCTGCTCTTCATTGGTCCTCAAGATTGTATCTGTCTGCACTGTTAGTGCTACTAACTTCTATTCTACAAGTTTCCTAGCTTTTAAGTAACCAGTGAACGAGGTTGTGACATTGCGAAGTGGACTCCTCTTCTAGCAGAACTCAAGGAAAATTTGCATCATTGTTTAACTTTACGAGTTGTTACATACGCTATAAGATTCTGTGTTAAAAATACTGTACATTAGGAGATCTGTGCAAAATAATATGCCCATTTACTCTCTAGACTCTATCAGGGATAGAAACATACAAAATAGTGTTGCAAACTGAACATATCAGTAAGTGAATAAAACTGTAGTGCTAAACTAGTACTCTATTAGTTTTTACTGGGAACTTTGAAAATACGGACTAATTTGCTTCAACTTGCAACAACAGTATCTCGGAACGTTCCAGTTTGTTCCCCATTTTTCCTGCAGCAACAGCATCTAGGAAAGGAAGGTTACGCGTGTCCTCGGCTGTGCCCACAGGCTGGAGAGAGGCTGCCAGCCCACTGTACCGCTGAGGGGGGCCGGGCCAGGTGCGGCCAGCCTTGCTCTTCCAGCGCTAACGCAGTGTGGTTTTCCTCCAGATAAAGCCCATCTGGCGGTGGCCTATTTTCCCGTTCCGTTCAATGTGAAACGGGCCCATTTAAACACCGTTTGTCAGAAATTCAAAGTTCTCTCGACAAATCTAGAGATACGATATTCACGAAACGTGATCAAAGCCAATGTGACCTAGACGTGGATTTTTCTCATCCTATGCCATCAGTTGTTTTCCTGTAGCATAAGCAAAAACCGGTACAATTTCACAATATACAAACGTCGAAAGGACGTCAGATGGCGTATTGGTGTTTTGCATTCCATCAACCAACTGGGAACCACCCATGGCCTAGCCTTTGTTCACAAATTAGTAAAACAAATTTAACAACAGTGTAGCTACCATATACGTGGGTCTATCATATAAATACAGAGTGAGTCAGCAAACTAGCATTGTTTGCAAGGTAGTGGCACACAAATTTTATAAACCAGAACCTAACGTAGTGTACGTGTGAGGTGTCGGATACCTTATTGACCAAGGATAATTAGATACCTAAGTGTTCCACCAAATATGTTCTCTCTGCGAACACGTTGCTGGATGGTTTAAGAAAATTCAAGAAATTTAAAACCAAAGTCTAAACACTAGAATGAGACACGTGTAAGAAATGCTCTGCAATCCATCATCATAGTTAAGGACATTTCAGGAAGTGCAGTTTTCATATCCTCGAGTTAATGTAGTAACTCGTTAATATTGCCATAGTTAACCAGCAGTAGTCACATTAAATGACCGAAATGGATGTAACATACATAAAGAACATTCAAAAAACAGGTTCTACACACGTGCAGCATAGAAAAATGAAACAGTCTCAAGCTCACAAAATCAGAACTAGGAAGTTCAACGACTAACACAGATTTCAGATAACTTTAAGCAAATATCTACATCCATTCTGAAAGAAAGAAGTTCCTCCTGTGGTAAACTGAAATACTTTTTCACTTTTACCTGGCCAAAGACACCCGAATAGAATTGTTCCTTTTGCAATAGCTGACATCCTGGATGACAGCCAGAATGGCAAGATGCTGGACGAGTCCGATTTAGAACTACGCAGCAGCTTGCGCGTTTTGGTTCCAACACTTCAAATGGTGTCGAGAATTGAATAAATTCACTGCCCCCTTAGACACACGTGATTTCTTTGACCAGGGAAGCAACACTGAACTGTGGTATTGCCATGTTACAAAAGGGAGAATAGAGTTACAGTGAATTGATTGAAAAGAACATTCATCGTGTTGTG
>KZ507161.1:51095-78172 GCA_002844005.1 Limosa lapponica baueri | reverse complement strand
GTTATTTAGAAACGCAACAAGGGATCTTCTGAAGTCAGTTGTCAGCCTCTAGATCTCATTTATTTCTTTCAAAGTATGTTGATGGAAAACGCAAAATACTCACCCACCACTCCTGATCTTCTTCACCGTCAACCACAATAATATCTCCCTCTGAAAAAGTTAGCTCATCTGGGTTATCTGCTACACAGTTGTAAATTGCTTTTACTCTCTTGGGTTTAGTTTTTGACTGAAATATAAAAATAAGTAAATGTTAATAATAGGGCATGGAAGAGACAGAACAGACTTGGACTTGATCTAAAAAAAGCTTCAGAACTGCTTCCAACCGTTATTTTTCATAAGTTAAGAGTTCAGCTACATCTTTTATGCTGGGTGCTCATGCTTCAGGCTGAATTTGGCAGCATCCAAAGCCTTCCACAAGCACTGCGCCACCAGTGGGGGCCAGGCTTCCCTTAGCAATCTGCCATTTTAGCTCATCCAGACTCGTCTTCAGAGCTCTACAACATTGCAGCAAGTTTGAATTTATTCAGAAGACGGGGTGTTTGAGATCAAGTGCTACACGGCAAGTGTAACAGCAGCAGCAGCATTATCAGAAAGAGGCCTGAGCCACCTGCCAATGTGCCCCTTCTTAATTTGCTAAACCCATTTCAGCAGTGCACAAACCCTCCAAAAAACCTCCTCTGCCTCTCCGTAGTGCTTTGAGGCCTGTAAGCCACAGGAGCGGTGTGTCAGCTCTTCCAACAGGGAAGTTCAGTAAGGAGTTGCAATATTCCGATATTGAGTGGGACTCCAATCCTAGCTGTGTTCTGTTTGAAGTGATGCCGAAATTGTTTTGGCCTGGTATCACAGTATCCACCATTCTAATCTCACACCTCTCCCAGTGCAACCCAACCTCCTGCTGTATTTATTTTCAGCTTCCTCACTCTCTGTTGCAGGCCAAAACCAATACTACTTGCATTGTGTTTCCATGCAAGGAGTGGAGAGGCACAGGACCTGGAGGCAGAGCATAAGCTTTCTACCTCGAATCCACCCTTCTCCCCAGTTTGCCCAGCCATAGCCAGCAAAATATCTCTCCTTTCTACCCTAAGACGCCAGAGCAGAGCTGTAAGTGCCATTTAGGTGGAGAGATGTCTCTTAATGCAGTGGGTGTTTGGGACAGAGGCTCCAGATGGGATAAGGAAAAGAAGATCTCGTCATCATCCTGGAGTCCCCTAGGGACTGATCCCAGTCTCTGATTAGGTCAGCAATGGAACAAGAAGCTTGTAAGGGGAGAAGAGACTCCATTCACAAATCTACTTCTCTCCACCAGCAAAACACTCTCCTCTGCTGCCCAACTTCATGTGCCATTTTGTTAGAGCTGAGCACCATGCAGAAGAAAGGGGATGTGGATGGGGAAGGAGGGAAAGGGGATGTGGATGGGGAAGGAGGGAAAGGGGATGTGGATGGGGAAGGAGGGAGGTACGTGATCATTATGCTCCTCTGTAAGCACCCATTTGCATTTCAGTATAAAAACCCCTGACCTTCCCAGAGCAGGCGTACCCTGGGGCCCTCTCTGTGGGGCACACCCCTGTGAGCTGGCAGCCTTGCGCTGCGTCACAGCAAATCTGCAGATGCTCAGCCAGGTTACAGTGTGAAACACAACCACCTCTAAGGTCAAGAGGGAAAAGCTTCACATCAATGATAGTAATTACGAGCTTCAAAGTGCAGTAATTACAAGTATTTCTTGTTCTTTAGAAGGCAAGGAAATGAAAATAGATCCCATTCCCAGGAGACTAAAATAAAGTTTCCCATGTATCTACAATATGGTTTCAAAAATCTAAAATATACATTGGGGGGAAAAAAAAAGATACATCAGGAATTTCCATCTGAAAAATAGGCTATTGGGCAAATGCACTGTATAGGAGATAAGCCACTGGCTACAAGTGCATGTACAACTAGACCTGTTTTCTGTTTTACTTTACTCAATGAGCATATCTGCAATCATTTCCTAAACCTGCGCTGGCCTCTGGATTCTCTGGCAGGGTACAGACTCAGCAAAAAAGGCTGGAGTATAAGGCTAAATGGAACGATTTAGCCAAAGTTCTTTAGCTAGACTGATCTAGCTAAAGCTCTTTAGCTGAGAGGCACTTTACTAAATCTCAGCTAAGATGCTTTAGCTAGATTGATTTTGCTAAATCACCTTAACTAGCACACACTCCCTGAGCCAGGTTTCCCTTACTTCTCTGTCCTACGAGAGAAGAATATCAGCTGATTTTCTGTGTCTCACAAAATTCAGCCTACTGAAGCCCTAGAGACATCTGGAGAGTCAGGTCTGTTCTCCAGATTATGTGCAATTAATATTAAACAGCAGAGATGCTGACTGTTCCTAGAAACTAGCCAGGGTAGCCCATTCACTCATAACGAAAGCAATTTGTCCCATAAAATGAAAAAGGAGAGAAGCAGATAGAAAGCTACTACAACATTAATTTATACAGAAAGCTGGGTAAGAAACTAGAAACTGTTTCAGAATCATTGGATAAGTTAAAAGGGTGCAGCCGGTGCTCACAGCTGAATTCCAGAAGACACAACAGAAATTGTGATCGGGGTCCAACAGCTTTACAAAGTTAATAAGGCAACTCCCTTGGTGCATGTAAGCAAAAGGGACAGATATTCCACTTTACATTCATCAGACCATTTAATTTTATTGTGGCCTAAACCATGAAACTTATTTTGATGCAAGACAGACAGTAAATTGGCTGAACAAGAGTGGCGGAGGCAAGAAAAGCAGATTTTATACTCCCAACTAACGCAATATGAACTCCAGATGTCTCTGTGGCTTTTCAGCATTATCAGATGAGAAACAGCTAATAGGAACCCTAGGAGGTCAAGACAAACGTGCAAGGCCATGCACACAAACACACGGCCCTCTGTCCTGGAGAGTTACTATTTCAGTAGACAAGGTTAAGGAAAAATGGATGAAGGGAGAGAGACGAGGGCTGAAGAGGGCAGGTCTTTTCACTACAGGCCATTAATTTGCAGAGCCAGGAACAGCACATCTCCTGCCTCTCAGTAAAGTATTTACCTACTGAACCACCCTCCTCCTATAGAATGTAAAGCATGAAACTGCGTAAACTTACTCACATACAGCTTCTTGGAAAGTATGGGTTCTCTATATTGTGATTTGCTTGCTGCAGGGAAATACTATCATAATCAAGCATATGGATGTTTTATGTCTAACACACAGGAGAGCAAGATGAAATCGGAGCAAGGACTAAAGACCTACCTGAACTACACATAATGTAACAGCTCAACTGACATCTGGAAATACATCCCTTTACCTCCGCCAGCATAAGAATACAGGTATTGACACTAATATGTGTGTTACCATTCATGGTCCTAGATTATGAATAACAAATAAGATCCAATTGCCATGCAATTGGATCAAGAGCCCATCTAAATCCAGTATTTCTTCTAACAGTCACTGTAAGGCTGGGGGAGGGTGGAGAAGAAGAATATACAATGCTTCCAGCCTTCCCCTTCACCCTTCAACCATCTTCTGGTTGGGGATGTCTCAAGTTTCTGTGTATTTACCAAGAGATTTCTCTCCCGTCATGCAGCAAAAGCATGACAGAGATGCAAAGAGCACCAACTGCACAAAGGACCAATTTATTTTGTTTTGAGCTTGACTCTTACTAGTCTTGTCTGGAACCATTTGATCTATCAATGTGAACAACTATGAATAAACATATCTACTTCCATTATAAAAGAAATCAGAAAAGCTCCCTTATTACTTACTTCACTGAAGTTTAAGAATGAAGTTGCATATGACCTACAAGTAACTCACTCATGAAGCTCACCTACCTTCAGTAAGTCAAACCATACACTCTATGGATTGTGTCAGTCACATTTGGACACAAGCAAAGAATCCACACTTCCTTTCTTTGGTTTCTCTTTGGGTTTTGTTGTTTGGGTTTTTTGAAAATTAAAATAGGAAATGCAAGAAAGGCAAAGTTTTCATAAATAATTAGTACAAGTCACACACATATTTAACACAGGATACAGGCTTTGTATTTTTCATAATTCTCACACAGAAGATGACTCTCCTGCTGCTAAGGTAAGTAAAACATGTAAATTTTAGGCATGCTTTAAAAAAAAAAAAAGTAAGAGCAATGATACAAATTGAAACCAAATTAATTATTCTTTAAAGGATACAAATAATTTTATATCCCATGAGTATTTAATTTTTAATGGTTCTTGCTAAATAACTGAACAGATTTTTTTCTATCCTTTTCCTTACAAAAAAAGGCCTCTTTTCCCAAAGACAATTACCTAAGACCTTTAATATGCTAAAAGACAAAAAAGCCTATAAAATAGAGGAGAGCAGAACCAAATATCCCATTTTCCCCATTCGTTCACTACAGACTGTGTGCTTTTAGAACCTTTCTTTCCTAGTAAAGACCATCATTATCAAGATGCTGTATCCTTCACAGGAGACTCCTGACGCAGATGGCAGATAGTCATTAGCAAATTCCCCTGGGTATATCAAGGGGAAATAAAAAAGAATCACAGTAAGAACCAATGAACACAATACATACAGTGGAAGGGGAAACTGGGTAGGAGCAATTCCGTTACAACCAACATAGAATCCACACAAACTTTACTTTGGACATTTTACTGAGATGACATTATTGTAATGTCCCAAAGTAGTAGTTACTTTTAACAATGAAAAGAGCAGAATCAATAATGAACTCTGAATAATGAACTCAGTTCATTAGCACGAAAAATGCAATATCAATGTGCAATTTAATTAAAGTGACACTATATGAGTTTTAGATTTTCAAACTTGAAGCACGTTTTTCTATTCTAAAGCACGTATCTATTACCTTGTCTATGACACATGCAAACAAGAGAGTAAACTAACTAATGTTTTCATAATTCCTTTGTTTGAGTGGGGTTTAGGTGAGGATAGGAAAGCTAAGCCCAACTGGAATGGAATCTGGCAAGGGATGCCAAAGATAACAAAAAGAGCTTCTGTAAATATAGAGGTAACAAAAGGAAAATTAGAGAAAACGCGGGCCTGTTGTTCAACGAGATGGGGAATCTGGTTACACAGGACATGGAAAAGGCTAAGGCACCGAATGCCGCCTCTGCCTCTGTCTTCAGGAATCCCAGGTCTCAGAGACAGGGAAAAATCTGGAGCAAGGCAGTGCAAAGTCCTGCACTGAAAATGAACAAGCCCATGCACCAACATATGCCGGTGGCCATCAAGGTAGAAAGCAGGACCAGAAGCAATGGGCACAAACTGAAACACAAGAGGTGCCACATGCAAATCAGGAAACACTTTGTTACTGTGAGGGTGACCAAGCACTGGCACAGGTTGCCCAGGGAGGCTGTGGAGTCTCCATCCTTGGAGACACTCAAAAGCCATCTGCACATAGTCCTGGGCAAACAGTTCTGGGTGGCCGGGCTTGAGCAGAGAGGTTGGGTCAGATGACCTCCAGAGGTCCCTCCCAACCTCAACCACTCTGTGATTCTATTCCTTATTACATGGTCCCATTATTTACATTAATTGGCCATAACTCTGTTCATGCAGAAAAGCTTGAGGAATCAGGGCCTCAATCAAGAAAAGAAACAACAAGAATGGTGGTAATGACTGTATTTAAATGTGCAAGGTAAATAAGAAAAAACCAACAGTCCTCCTTAGGCTGTCATAATGATAGCTTAATTACAATCAAATAAATCTCTAAACCACAATTACCAGTTTGTTGTAGAGACCCAAGTCCTCTGGACTGCCCTTTGTTAGTTAAGCCAGACGACTTCTCAGGCCTGTGCAGAAAGTTAGAAATTCACCCATTTAAGAAGCAAACAAGAACCTGAATCACAACAATACAGAGTATTTTCCAAATTATAAAATTCTTATCATGTCTTCAGTATATTCCAGTGACAGCTATTTTGCTTTTAGAAATAGTACTTTGCTTCTATATTTTTGATCACACCGATCATAAGTTGCACTTAATTTAAAAATGTAAGACAAAATAATAATATAGGTTCAATTACGGCAATTTGTGGAGAGCAGATCTGATTTTCCTAAGTTCTGAAGTTCCTTTCACTGCTATTTAAAAATTCTTCATTAAAATTATGTATCCATATTAATCTGTACATTATAACAAGCTTCAGCAAGTTGTTTTTCCCTTTTTCTTTCAATGGTGTATGCCATCAAAGGACTAAAAAGGGAGCTCAAAGGTCAAAGGTTGTTTACCTCTCATTCACAAAGGATCAACCATGTGTATTATTTATTTCCCGTACACACATACATGTCCCCGTATCTTATAACTACCTAAGTTCATACAGGCTGGTCTCTGCCAAATTTTCAGTGTCAGAGAGTCCAAAAATTTCCCAGACAAGTTATTATGATGTATCCCTATGCTTACTTTTGGAAAGCTTTCCCTGGTGTCTAACTGAATTATTCTTGCCGTAACTTAAAGACAAGTCTTTTTTAGAGCCACCATGAGATGTAAAAAGGAATAGCATAATGCAGCACTTTGTACATATTTGAAGACGTGTACCTATGCTACAATTCCTTTTAAAAAAAATATAAGAGAACCTTATTTCTTCCAAACTTTTTTCACAGGTCATATTTTCTAGACTTCTCATTACCTAATTGACCTCCCCTGGTTTCTGCCTCACTATTTTGTATCTTTATTTTCCTGCAATACCCAAAACTGAACACAGGAGTCCAGCTGAGGCATCACTGATGTTGAGTCAATTGGAGGGATTAATTCGTATAATTTGCAGGCTATAATCAAATGATGCTATTTTTCTTTGACTCTTCCATAACAGCATGAGTCGTCTGACTTACTTTCATGTATGATTCACTATGTCCTTGCAGATCCTTCTCTTAAGGATTTTTGCTTAACCATACTCTGCTGTTCTCCATGCTTCATTTTTGTAGTTAATTTTTCTTAAGCACTAAGTCTTGCTTACTGAAGGACACCCTTCCTCTCCCTTGACTATTGCTCCAGTTTCTCAAGGCTGCTTTAGATATAATCCTGTTTTCCAGTACACTTATCCCTCCTAACTTTGTTTCCTGCAAATTTAAAAATTATGTGTTCTGTTCCAGGTCTCTCTACTCCTGCCACGAATGAAAATATTGAATGGAACTGAGCCTACACAAAGCATGTGAACAGTAAATGGCACAATCGGACATAAGATCCCATTATCTCCTCTTTTTTATTATATGAGAATTAGGAGTGGACTATTCTTTGTGGCTTCTTATTTCCATCACCACTAAGCATTCTGTAGATATTCTGGAAGTCATACAATCTTAAATCACTAGCCTGTCTTGTTTTTACCGTGGGAATCCTTGTAATGCTCCCTTAGTGTCTGCCTTCTGTTCATTCACATGCTCTAGAATACATCCTTGGCGGAAGTAGGCATGCTTTAAAATTGACTTGCACGTTACATACTATAAAATGGAAAAGTTACTAGTAATTACAAATTACATTAAAAACTAAAATGACATTAGTTACCCAGGAATAGGCTTTCTTTGAGAGATTCTACTAGGAGGCTGTGGGGGCAGTGGTGGTGGGGTTGGCTTAGTTTGTGGAGGAGCTGGTTGCTGTTTAGATTGCTGGTTCAAAGCTTCTATGATGCTGGCTGTCTTTGCCACCGGGGGCGGTGGTGCTGGAGAAAGCACATCTAGAGAAGGAAGTCAGACAGTGAAATGGAATTAAATTTCTATTTACCATTTTGTTTCTTGGGTTCTCATCCACAGGCTTTGCTGTTACAGGAGTTAACCCCATGCAAGAAAAATGTAATCAATAACTTAAACAGAAAGCAACCCTTCCATTGGATGGACGACATCTTTGGAAAGAGGTTTACCTTTTGTTTCACTAAGTGAAGGTCAGAGAGCTCACAAGTTCTTCAATTCATTCAAGTATTAAAGTACAAGCAAAGAAAATTCTTACCAAAGTCAGTCATATTCTTGAAAATAGTAGATCAGAATATATTTAATAAAGTGCTGATATTGTTTGCTCAATCAAGGCCTTCAGCTTGTGTTTTATGGAAAGTAACTGAGTAAATAATATCTGAGAAATTTTATTTAGAGAAATGCCTTTTCTTAAAATCCTATTACAATTAACATCTAAATTCATATTAGGTTCAGCAATTAATTGAAATTTCTATTGAAACCACCGAAACAGCAGCTGGCAATGCATTAGAACATGTTTTTGCATTCCTATGGTCTGTAAGAATCAAACACAATGTGGAGACATAGCCCCAGGCCTACACGTAACACCCATCTTTACAACTAGTGAGAAATGCAGCATTGAATCTATATATAAAAGTGAAGAGCTCTTTAGCTCTTGTAATAGATAGCATTTCCTGTTGACCCTGCACTACACCGTACAGTCCTCACAGAGAAGACAGTTCATACAAAGTGACTGGATGGGAACGATAGGCCAAAGCTACAGTCACCAAAAGAGGAAATATGAGTTGTGAAAATGGAAAAATAAGCCAACTATGATTAGATACAGCAGAAGGGAAAACAGGGGAAAGTGGAAACATACTTGTAGATGTTACACGCAATGGCGGCACAGGGGGATGAATAGCTGGTGGATCTGATGAAGACCTCTGCCTGCTTATACTTTCCACTCCTAAAGAATTTGTCTTCCACATTGCATTAGATGAAGAAATTGTCTGAATACCACTGCCAAGAACTGAAGGCTGAACTAAAAAGAGAGGAAAATACTGTATTATTATTATTGCTTACCCTAAGCACAAAGTGTTAATATTCACACCCGTGCTTTTAAAAATGGTGCAGCCAGACCACTGTATTCAGCAACAGGAACCACTGCCATCCTGCTGGAATGCCAGAGCAGAAATCAGAGTCTGGTGTAAAAAATTACATGGAAATTTCTGGGAAAAGTCTTACTAACACTTTACCCAAGTAAAATTTGTCTCCAGTCATTACTTTAAAATATGTTAACAACTAAAAAAGCAGAAATTTCTCAATAAGATGACAGAAGACAAGTCTTGCTACCTTCTTTAATCCCTGACTGATAGCTGTAATCTTCTCAGGTACTGCAAGAAAATGGCTGACTCAAAGTAAAACATCAGTTTTGACTTGGAATTGACACAAAACTGTAATTCTGAATTTAACCCAAACAAGAAGCTATAATAACTAGTCATGAAACAGTTACAAAGTACGACTTCTTTGGGGCCTCCTAAACAACTCCATTCTTAGGCTGAGGAGCTGCATCCCCATTTCATAAAAACATACTACAAGTTTTCTTCATAAAGCCAATATTTTGCACGTATCATGCCACTTCTCCATACTTAGAACATGAGCATCATATTAAGAAAAGATGAAATAGGGTAAGGTATGGATAAATACTAGGTTGCAGGGAAAAGCATAAAAGGCTCAGAAGACTTGGAGAACAGCCTCAAGCTAAGAGGATAAAGGAGTAATAATACAGCATACGCATAACATCAACAACATCAGCAATCAACAAGAAGCTAAGATCAATGATACTATTATACCTTTTAACTAAGAATGTAAAATAATTGGCTAATGCATTGCTAGACTAAAGAATAGGAATTAATAATCTCAATCAGGCAGCGTGCTTTCTTGGCGTGAGTTGCACTACACCGGTGCCAAGAAGTCTGGGGCTGGAAATGAAATTAAAATTACGCTCTTTGAAAAGTGTCATTTCATCAAGGGCAAACAGAGGGTAAAATAGTATGGTTGGCCATGGTTAAAATAATATCAAAGGGTAAAATAGTCTTTTTATCTATCTGATTATATTACTAATTTAGAGATAGAATCTAACAGTTAAACAGACTGTGCAAGCTCCTTGGGTGAATTTTCCTGTTTGGTGGGGGAAACATTCCTTTCCATCAAGTAAAAAATGTGTCTAGATATTAAGCTTAGACTTCATGCAAAAATGTTAGATGAAAGGAATTCCACCTTGGTTTTACCTGCTGCTAAACTTCCCCCAGTCTCATGCTACCCTTTTGAAGTAACTGAGTACCGTGCTGTTCTATTGCTCTCAGTTTTTCTGCCCCCCACATAACATATTTTAGTTTGACTTTTATGCTGCAGCCATTCCTGTGAGACCAATAACTGACTTTTTATATTACACAGACGTTCAATTTGCCATCTCGGACACAGTCACGGGTGTACGGAGTCTTCCGTTCTGACCTCTGCACAGTGCTCCCAAAGGCAAAGCCACTCACGAATGCCTAGAACATTCCCCGCTCCTACCTCCTCGTACAGAGGCTGAGTTACAGCACCATAAAAAAGCATGTGTTTACATATTTACATTGTTCTTGAATTGAAGTTTACATAAATTTAGCATCCAGGAAAGCTGCTGGATTAATAAAGGTATTCAAACAACAAAACACACCAAACGTACTGTACAAAGAGGACTTTTACAGATTTCTCTACGCTTCTTTAATACGATCCAGATTATATATGAAGTTAAGAATGAAGTTCACAGCATCAGCTTTAATGGCAGATTTTGCAAGCACACAATCCTTGAACCAGGATGAGACATGTACATTTTACATTGTTCTGCTGATCAGGGTATAACCAGTAACAGGCAATTACATTTTCAGTCAGCTACCAGTTCTCTAAATCATCCAGTTCTCCACATCATGACACTTACACTTTTATTTCAACAACTTTGATGCCTCTATTTATTAAGAGAAGACTTTGCAAGGTTAAAATCTCTCATGTTCTGCATACACTCTCCATTCTCTTAGGTCTTAAACAATTTTCCACAGCAGCCAAATGCTATTGAAATTGTATGTTTAAATTGAACTCTGACAACGACATCTTCAAGAAACAGAAATATGAAAAGATGGGATATGACCAGAAAAAAAATAATTGCTGAACTAAATTGACTGCAGCCCTCCTTTTAACAAATTGTTTAAGTGTATTGAGGCTCACTTCAAGTATATAAAATGAAGTCATCAATACACTGTTCCATTACTTACCTGTGCAAAATAACTGTAAAAGAAAACCTAAAAATGTCATAATAATAAAAAACCACATTATTCTAACATACAAGGATATTTTCTGGTGTTAGTACCTTTGCCAATATTCCTTGGAGGTAGAGGAGGTGCACTGCTTGTAACAGGAACTGCAGGCTGCATGGGAGGTGGGCTGCCACTGAGTATTGCTCCATACGTTTCGTTCTGTAATATACTTGGCATAAATCCTCTTTGCTTGTCCTTAGCAATGTTCGCTGCATCTCTTGCCAAGGATGCTACATTAGGCTGAAGTTGGTTTGATCCAAGTTGATAGAAGCTGACAGGCCTGTCCTCTCTCCGATTGGGACTGGGTTGCTTAAACACAATAACAAAAGTACTCACTGATATCACATTAGCTGTACTAACTTTATTTATTAGTTGATAGAAAATCATTAGTTTCTAGAAAGAAAAAATGACTTCTAAAATGCATTTTTGTTACTTTTTATATATAACCTAAAACTTACATTCCACCCTCTTCAAGACAAAGTAATTGTGGACATTAACAACAACAAAATTTCAAAACAATTATCATTTTCTCATTTTCTCCTGTAGTACATTCCTATAGGATAATACTGTATTATTATACACACAGGACTATACTTCTATAGGTAGTCAGTATAGATATTCAGGATGGATCAAGTAAATTTTCCCTGCATCAAAATATCAGGCAAAACTTTCAAAAGTAAATAAACAACTGAAGATCCTAAGCCTCATCTGAAGTTCAGCAGTGCTAGATCCCAAATAGATGATCATGATCTCAAAAGCTGGACACAACTGCATCTAACTATTCTACCTGTAGCTCAGCCTACAACAAATTAGGAGCCAAAACTTGTCATGAGCTCTTTTTAGCTCACTAATATCTCAGGACAAGTTCGGGAGATTACTTCAGTTGGCAGCTTGGATGGAACATTGCTCATCTCATGCACATTATCAAATGAGATCTAATTAGGTGTCTTTGAGATTTACAGCAAGTCATCTGCTTGCTATGCACACTTAGCATTATTTTTCCTGTTTCAAGCATAGTAATTTTTGTTATCAAATGATAATTAAAATAGCTGGAGTTATAAATTCACATGGCTAGTACAGGAATGGGTTGTAACAACCCACAGCTCAGAGAGCATAAATATACCTTTAGAAATAGATAAACACATTGGTGACATACTGTCTGTATGAAAATATAATAACCATTTATAGTAATAGCATTTAGGCAGAATAAAGATTTACACCAACAGCATCACAAATAAGCAATTGATTTTCCTCTGAATATACTCAATGCTTAGTCTGGATTGATCATGTAGGGCCTTTAGACATTTTAGAGCATGGCACTATATAGTTCAAAGATGTATTAAAATGATGTACGTGACAGCCAGATGCATTAATCTCTATCTTTACTTTGGCTTAGCAGCCTCAGTCCTCACTGGCTGACACCCTCCATTCCCTGCCCCCTCCCCTGGCCTGGTTCTGGTATTTGTTTCAGCCCAAACAAATTGCTTCTGCTTTCTAAACCAGCAGAAAATTCTTTTTTTTTTAATATTGATTTAGCTTTTCACTGATTTACCAAACTGAAACAGCTCAATTCGAGGACAAATGTGTGCCAGAACGGAGGCAAAAGATGAGCTAGGACCAGGCAGCTGGGGTGTGGAACAGCAGCAGGAACCAGTTGGATTGTCTTAGTCTTCTTTTAGGTTACCCTCTCTTTTATATGAAAAATTCTGGACTAAAAAGAACTTCAATTTCAGATATGACCTTTTCTGACAAAGATTACAAAATCTATTCAATTGTTTTACCAGAAAGAGAGAGAAGTGCAATAGTTTGACATCTATAAACAGAACTCTGATGTGATCCTAAGCAACAGCAGTACTCGTCTCTGCATTCAGTGTAGTCACAGACACTAGCCTGTGATTAATAGTCCTTAATCTCCTTTCCAAAGTCCCTGTAGTATTAGCCTATTAATAGTGGGCAGTGAAGTAGCAGATTCATTACTTTAGCCTTGCTGCTGAGTAGCAGATAACTTTCTATATGAGGTAGAGCTCAGAGACCAGCCAAAAAGAGAATGCTCATCTGCAGAAGGCAACTGTAAACAGTGAAGGAAGTGAGGGGAGAAAACAGATCAAAAATACAAATTTAGAGTACCCCCAAAAGGGACTTGCTAGATATCTAGTTGTAAAGCACCCAAAAAGTTTTACAGCTTGACAAAAATAAATCTCTACAACATAACAGAAAGTTTCAAGCTACTTTAAGTTTTTGTTTCTCACAAAAAATCTTAATTCTCAGAAGGTAGCAATTGAGCTTTGAGAGGGATGGCTTCTGACATGTTATTTGCTCTTCATTGCTAACTTTAGTCCAAGTCAAGCACCAGAGGAAATGGCTACTCGGGACTAAAGAGACAGGACGTGGGGAGAAGAATCATGCAGGCAAGATCTTGCAAAAAACGTACTTTGCAACAGAGGAAACTTATTGATCTCAAAATTGGTCTTGAAAACATTAACCCAATTCAATGGTCTGATGACATAGCATTTTTTAAAGACATTCTGTGAAGATAAAGAAAATAAACCTATGACTGTCAGGTTTTAATATTTCTGAAAACAAAGAAAAAAACAACATACAAGATGTGGTTTTACAATATTAATTATTAGCAACTCACGCCCTAGCTGAGATGGAGGACTTTGCAAAAGAAGCATTAAAATGCTAAAACTTGTAGAAAGAAAGAAGATTTCATTATCCAGAGGAGAAAGGGGGGTTTTTTAGCTACTTTCAAGAGAAAAAAGGTTGTGCTAACATCTGAAGATTAAATAATATAAAGCCTATTCTGTATTCTTTGCAATTTGTAAAGGAAGCAGAAAAAGCATAAGCAATTGTCCTGGTTTGGGGTGGAGCAGAGCCAACCTTCTGTTCAGTGACAGAGGCTCTTGGTTCCCCTCCTTGCTGTGGCAGCCAGCTGACTTGGGTGTTCACCCCATGGAGGGGTTGCACCTGTGGGGAGGAGAGGACAGACCAGGTGATGACCAATAGGATATTCCATCCCATCTGCTCGGTATGAAAGCTGAGGGATCAAAGGGGTGAGGTCTGCTCCTCTTCAAGTATTCTTCTTCCATGACTGATGTCTGAGGAGGACCCTGCCAGTTTGTCTGCCTTGATCCCCATCAGCGAGTTCTGGAATCCAGTTCCCATTCTCACTGAGTCAGTCTGGAACTTTCCCAGGGCTTGCCAGTGACATCTTGATGGGCACTTGATAGTTTTGTATACTTATTTATATATATTGTATCTATTTCATTATTTCCTTTTTATTATTATTATTAATATTTCACTAAAGTAGTTCAGGATGTTTTTTTCCCTAAACTCATAACTCTCTTTATCTCTCTTCTTCCTCTCCTTGGAGTGAGAGGTGGGGGAGAGCATTTGTCATCTTGTCATTGGCCAACCTGGCCTAAACCACGACGGCAATTTTAACACTGCACACACAAAAAGAACAGAAACGTGTTCAATATTTATATGGAATGCTTCAAATTATGAAAGTTTCAGAATGTCCTTAGTATTTAGGAGCCTATACGTCATTTCAAATACTTGTCCCCTAGAAATCCAAGCCATTTTTAAGCGTTGTTCAGGTATTAAAAAATGGTAGTTTGTTCACTGTCTGTTTATTTAGGTGTTCAAACACTTTTTGAAGTTGGTCCCCAAACTGGGAAATTAGATTTTGAAAATGCAATGAAGTTCCTACGCTACTGGAATACTTAGTAATATGACCATCCTTTGAGATATTCAAAAGCCATTTGGACATGGTCCCGGGCAAGTAGCTCTAGGTCACCCTGCTTTAGCAGGGCGGTTGGACCAAATGACCTCCAGAGGTCCCTTCCAACCTCAACCATTTTGTGACTCTGGACTCAAAAGCACCACAACACCACCAGAAATTTCAGGTATGAAAAGGGAGGAAAAACAAGAATATACTTACATGAAGATTTAGAATAAAGGCCCTATTCTGCTATTAATACACAATGTTAGTTACACTGAAGACAAACCAATACATAAACTGTTCCAAAATTAAAGCCATCAACTGGAGCCGTTTCACAAACATGAGGTACCTCGCTTTGTAAAGGCAATTTTCCTCTCATGTTAGTTCTGCTTCACGATCAGCAGATCTAAATACTCCTTATGTATTGAAACAAATTATTGACTCCTTTAAGAAAAAGATATGGCATCTGGCTAATTGCCATTTGATCATCACCACATGGTCATATGTTTTATACCTTATATTAAAGAGTAAAAAGAAGACAAACTATAATTTCAGGAACTAAAATTTAAGCTACTACATTTTACTACAGAACTTTATTTCACAGTATCTTAATAACCTATAGTAAAAAGTAGTGTTATTGAAATCGCTATGAACATCATGCTTACACAGACATGTGTACAGAAAAATAATAACACATTGATACAAACCTGCAGCTTTTCATCCACGTCATCATCACTTTCATCCAGATCTTCATGGAGTAACCGCCATTCATATTCTACATGAACATGAGAATTAAATCTTCCGGACAGTGCTTGAGTAAGCTGAGGAAAAAAAGATGACTGTTGACACCTATGTTTTGTGCAGCACATATTTTAAAACAACATATTTAAAACCAAACAAAAAACACATACAGAAGGAACTTTGGTTTCTAAGTACAAATATTACTTTTATTTTAAAAACAGATTTCAGTAATCTGGAAAGTTACTGCACCAGGGCAAGTTTAAAGAATTAATCTCTTTGACCAAACCCAACACACATAAATCAAAAGCAACTAGGCTTTTCATTAATGATTGTAGATCCATTCTGCATTTTCTGATAATAAGCACCACATCCTATTTTCCTTGATTTAGAAATTTTAAGTCAATGGTGAGCCTAATTTTTTTAATCAGACTCACATATCAAGAAGTCTTGACCCCACTAATCTATTTTTCTTGCTCACTAAAAGTAGTGATGGCAGCCAACTTCTCTTCATAGAATCACAGAATGGTTTGGGTTGGAAGGGACCTTGAAGACCACCTAGTCCTTCCTCCCTGCCATGGGCACGAACATCTTTCACTAGATTAGGTGGCTCAAAGCCTCATCCAACCTGACATGGAGCACTTCCAGTGATGGGGCATCCACAACTCTTCTGGGCAACAAGAAAATGGCCATCATCCATGGCCTTCACCCATAAAAGGTACTTTAGTGATTAGATTTCAACGGGATGGCAGACACTTGTGGATCTGGGACTAATAGCTCAAACAGAGTCATCCCCTGGCCTCAAGAAGTTTAGCATTTCCAAAGCATCTAAAAAGAAATATAATTTTCTTCTTAAAAGCATATAACTTGATATAAGCATATAACTATTACTAAGCATAAAACTATTCCATCTGGAATACATTAATTGAACATTCAACTGTAAACTGTTAAATATCCAGATTCTGCTTATAAATGCACAAACACACAGAAAGATGCAATACTTACCAGCTCTTCACAGTGAGTATGTTTTAAGCGTTTAGCTATATCAAGTGGCGTCTCTCCCGATTCATTAGCTATATTACAGCAAGAAAATAAAGTTATCATGATAGGCATCACTATTAACATGTCCATTACTAAAGATAAAGACAAACCTTCAGGTACAAAGTGAACTACTAGAGTAACACACTGAAATTTATCTCTTCCCTTCATATGTAGGTTCAGCTCATACGAACCCTCTGACCATGACAAGCAGTAGCAACTCAACATGCCATATAAACGGAATGATAGCCATGAAATGGCAGTATATAACTCAGCAACGAGATATCAGTTAAAAATATTGGTACTTAGTTATCCAAATTTGTTCAAAAAGCAAGTGTAATGCATAAATCAATTTTAAACTTGAAATAAACAGTGAATATTGACTTTTTTTATAAAGAAGATTATATTCACAGAATTATGATAAACAATTGGGGAGAAAATGCACTTATTGCACCTTCACCGTTTCTTATCTGAAGCAGTGACAAACATGAAATTGAGGTACACATTACCCTTTTACCTATTTCAATAGAAGCCTTCCCTCTCAGCAGCAGTTTGAGGCACTCAACGTTGTCCGTCAGACAGCAGTAATGCAGGGCTGTGCTACCTTTACACGTTTGCTTATCTAGATTGCCACTGTTGGAGTACGAGAAAGAAGAAAAAAGCTCATTAAACTTAGTTCCTACCCTGTATTAATAAACCTCTCTCATTACAAGATTTTCAAAGAATAAAATTGCATTTCAAATACTAGAATAAGTTTTAGCATTTGTATTCATTTAGTATTTGTATTACTTGACATAAAACCAGTATCAATAACATTTTGGTAATTTTCCGTACGCTTACCTGTTCTGCACTAAAAAGTCGACTATATGAAGGGATGTTCGATCAACTGACCTAACAGCAAGGTGAAGTGCTGTTTCATCTTGCTCCTAAGAATAAAATAAAAGAACACATTTGTTTCTTCTGATCTACAGAGAAGCAGAAATTTTATTAAGACATAAATTAGGTCAATTAAAACTTTTAATTTCAAAATATCCAGACATGCTGCCATTAAAAAAAATCTCTTGTGAAGATATTTATTGATTCCCCTTTTGTTCCTTTAAAGTAAACAAACACGTGGGTTGAAAACAAATAGACTGTTGAATGTTTAATGTAATGTTTAATGCTTTAATACATTTAAAATATGATAGTATTTGAAAACAATTTTAGATTAGACTATTTAATATCCTCTTCTGTTATTGTTAAATTACATCATCAAAAGGACAAGTGTTCAGAACAGTTTCAAATAAGAAAAAATAATCCTTTTTAATTAAAGAAAGCATATTGCACTTATTACAATTTGTCTAATAAAATTTACAACACTTACATGGCCATTGGCCAGTGGAATTTTTTCTGTGAGATCCACACCGTCAGCATATACTTGGACCAATCCAAGAATGTCTCTTGATTTGACTGCTTCACAGAGAGCATGTAATTTAGCTGCATTGTCAGCATGCTTTTTCCTTGCATATTTTCTCTCAATGTACTTGGCAGTAATATAATCTTTTCTTGCATTCCTGAAATTGAATATAATTCACTTCTATAACATTGAGCAGAAGATACACATTAGAATTTCCATAAATACATGCAAGTAATTTGAAATAAAATCTGGGAAAGACTATTTCTCATTCATTATGATAATTTTTCTTTTAAATATGCATGTAAGACATGCAGTCTCGTATTTCCAGTATGAAATGTAGCTACAGAAGATGCACCAAATATCCAATACGAAGACAGACCACAAATTTTCCCCTCTGAACTCTGGTGTGAAATCAAGATCAAGATTACCCAGCCCTACATAGAGAAGATAGATGAAAGCTGTTGACGCCCAACTACCAAATGACTACTCCTCTTCCCATCACAGCAAGATAGGAGCTTACCAGCTCCCGGGATGTACACAACATTACACAGATAACATTATAGCAAAGCCATACTTTGTCATCTACATACTATATAATGGGCAAAAAGAAAAAAACCACAAATAGTAACAAATTGAATCAAAGGATAGCTCTTCTTCCTAAAGCATATGACAGTATTCCTTTGAAGTTTTTAAAAAGTGTTTGTCTTCAGGTTCTCATTTCATTAAAAAAAAAACCCAAATTTGATATGTAGCTGTATCAAACTAAATGATTTTTTAAAATATCACTTTTTAGAAGTCTTCTTATACTAAGTAAAATTATTATTTTTTATTGTTCATATTATTATTCTGTATTATTGATAGTGCTAGTAAAAAATTATTTGAACTGCATGGTTTAACATTGGTTCTGTCAGAACGGTGAAAGTCCAGATAATGTAAAATCAGCTTAATCCAAAGCCAATTCTTCTGCATTTGTTTCTGCATCGTTTACTAGCTCTTTTATGGTGGAGTAGTACCCAGCCAAGTAGGCAGCTGTCCTTGCTGTGTCTCTGCCGTCACAGTTCAGTGTTTTCGAGGAATTCAATTAAACGTTCTGTCTTTATTCCACAGTTACGGACATGAGTCCTAGGTGTAGTTTCTAAACACTAGGTGCTCCAGTATCTTTTAGGTAAAATGTGTATCTGATTCCAATTCCTATTTTGTGTTTAAATAGCACAAAATAAATAGCTATGTTTTTAATCCCTACCCTTGTGTGTCTTGAAAATTCCCAACAAGTCATGTTTAATTTGTTCTGTCCCACAAATCATGATTCAGAGAGTTGGTAAAATAATCCTTACTATTAGGGGAGGCACAATCAGGTAAAGTTCAATAAAACAGACATGCAAAGCATTAGAAAAAAGATTTACTCCTTGGCTATAAGGCTATATATAAGACATTATGTGTCTTCCATGGCCTCCTGGTGCAAACCATAAAGGCACAACCCATTAGCAATATTAGATTAAATGCCCGCCATTTTCAGTAGTAGTGGCTCTTTACTTACATATCACTGCTTGGATTGGGCTTGACCATCTCATCAACTGGCAGACAGAATTCCATAATCTCATTAAACCCAGCATTCCCAATATTCTTTGCAAGCTGTTAAAAAAAGGAAAATAATCCACAACTCGCTTAATAAACATGTTCAGTTATTGGCCACACAAATAACTAGTGGGAGGAGAAGGGAAAATGGGAGTTGGGGCTTTTTGTTTCCGATTCCTGATTCTGCTACTATGTCAGTGACCATGAACAGATTAGGTACCTTTTTGGATGTCAGTTTTCAGCTGTGATTTAATACACAAACAAGTAATTGCAGAATAATCTATCAAGACACCAGTTCATACAATAAATGCAAAATACTTTGTGCTGGTTAAGAACACACGTATGAACTGTCACAGAGCAGCTGATATCTGGTAACCTCTTTGTGTAGCAAAGCTGGATACATTTTCTTCCTTTGAGGATTAAAATTCTCTTCTAAAACAATGCTAAATAATTAATGGCGTAAGTATTTGTGAAGTCCTTCAATTTTTAATCTGAGAGGCACATTTATATGTCAAACAGCTGTGTTCTTTTAAAAAGCAGCCAAGGGCAAAAAGACTTGGAAACACACAAAAAAATGAGGCCTCTACTAACTTGAATTCTAAGATGAGGCAAAGTTTAGTGTAAGACACTGTGTTCCAGGAGGTTCCCTTAGAACTGACAAATTAAGCTTTCTTATATTGTACTTATCCAGAGGCAACTTTCAGGATTGGAACAACATATCATTAAAGAACGTATCATGAAAAAAAAAATACTTGTGTTGGAAGTATTTTATAGTACTATTTTTAAGTTAATTAAAGCAATCTGATTACCAAAAGTTCAGATGTTCCCAGCACATCTAATGTAAGTGATTGCATCCTGGAATAGTGAACACCAAGTTCTCTATGGATTCCTGAGCATTCAATGCAAGTTAGAATTCCCAAATTTGTTGAAAGCCAGGTAGGATCTGAAACAGAAAGCACCCACAGAATTAAAATTTCTTCAGTTAATTATTTCCTTCTGGAAAATGTAGTATACAGAAAGGAAATTCTGTAAAGTAAGATTCCTATACGTGAATTATCAGTTTTTTTAATTTATGTCTTTACATATACTCTATCGGGAAACACAAACCAGGATTTTTTAATGGTGAAGGAAGTGAAGATTTTTAATTTTTTTTTTTATTTTTTTGGTAAAAGACATTGCTCTCCAGGGGAGCTGCTCAAACAGCCCAGTTTGTGACACAATCTCAATTGAGGGTATAGGTGCAGTTCAAACTGAAATAACAATGTCTACAGGTCTGGGTTTTTTTATTTCAAGTACAGACTTTAGACTAAGTGAAGCAGCAGTGATTCTGAAGTACACATACAGCACCACACTACAGTGACTTCTCACTCAACTATTTCAAAGATACTAAAGCTCATCCCTCTCTTCTCATTACCTTTGCTTGTCTTTTCTCTTGGTATTTTGCATTCTTGCTATAACATTCCCTCAACTTCCAGACAAAGAATTGATTTCTGAAGATATAGACAGCTTAGAAATTAATTTATTTGATAAAGGTTTGGTAGTAGCTATTTAAAGCCAGCAGGATTGACTCTTCCCATAGTTTTCTAAGGTATCTATTGCTGGAAGTTACTATTGATTTATAAAGTGCATACAGCTTCAGATCTGATGTTTTCAGCTACAGTTTCAGACACAAAATCCCACCTAAGTCCTGCAGTGCCTCTGTAACATAAAAGAACACAGGAAACAGCAGGATTTAAAAAATAATTTGAAGAGGACTAAAGTAGAAAATCATCGACCAACAAACCCAACACTGCAAACCATAGTCAGCAGGTGCATTCTTTTCCAAATGAGCACAGTCTTAGACATATGCCCTGGCTCACACTCAAAGTCAAACATAAAAAGTGAAAAAAGAGAAAGAGGTGTATTAGGAAAATGCTTGAAGTATCTTACTGCTGTCCAGTTTTACCTAAATCTTACATAAAATACGGGCTAATGAAATAAGTTCAGTTGATTTATATAAGCAAAAGTTACAATTAGCAAAATACATGGGAGAAAAATAAGCTTCTTAGTATCTTTTCTCCCCACTGACACTATGCATATAGCAAATCAATCTTATTAAAATAGCACAATTAAGTTGTTAGCATATTCTACTACGTGTACAATCTTTTGTGAAATAAGGAGTAAAAGTGAAAGCATAAAACATCATCTTAAATACTCTCATGAGACATAGAATTTTTACCAATTAGAAATATGCTTAATTGAGTCACCTTGTGCTCCACAGTCACAACACACATCATTTCCAGTCATCCTCTGGACTTCAGATATAATTTCTTTTGTCAGTTCCTGGACAATATTATTTTCTCCTGTGTTATCATCTCCTTTGAATGCATTATTTAAAGCTTCCTCTTTGCTGTTTTGTAGCACAGATGTCCATCTAAAATGGCAGTAATATTTTGCTATTAAATGTTTCAGTACTTCTAAAGTTCAAGATAATGTCTCAGTAGAACACCAGTACCAAAAATAAAATTAGCAAAGTAACTCACATTTGACATTCCTGTTCATCCTCTGCTTGAAAGTGGTACGTTCTGTCATCTGCACAATAAATAATTCATATACCAATTAAAAAAAAAAAAGATTGAAAAACTGATTTTGCAGAAATCTCTCAGAAAAATCGAAAATTAATTGATGTATGATTCCTGAGCTTTCCAGTCTCATCACTGGAGTGTTGACAGGCAAAAAGTCTATCACTTTTACTACCTACAGTTCATTTATGTTTACACCCACGTTTACGTAAGGTGGCTCGTTGCTCTTTAAACAGAAACTGTTTTCTTCAGTGCTGTGCTTCTATTGCATAAGCGAGAGCATAGTAATTTTTCAATGTTCTAGATATAACATCAGTAATCACAAGTCTAAATTTCTGCTGGGCAGAGGTGTGTATGAGTAAAATATAGAGTCCATAAGTCCATATTTATCTGTGTGTACAAGAAAGATCTGAAGTTTCCAAATGAGCTCTTAAAACCACAGTAATCAAAAATGGCAAGACAAATTTGCCAGACACAAAGTCCAAACTACAATTAGAAAAAGCTGTTTCAATTAAATCAAGGCTAAATATTTCAATTTACTAGTACTTTCATAATTCTAAGCATTATTATCATAGTGTACTATTAAAGAAAAAAGCACAATGCTTTTTAAGTTTATGAAACAAATGAGATATGATTCCTAAAGTTTGAAAAATATTCAGGCAAACGTATTAAAAGATACTTTCAAACATGGAAAATGTTAAGAGAGTGAGGATACATGAAAGGAGAGAAAGGAAAGCACTAGATAAAGAATGAGAGATTTCTATCCTGCCATCATACAGAAATTTACAGTTTTAAAGAACAAGGAATGTTTTAAAACTCTCTAGTAAAACAAAGTGAAAAAGTGATCTGGAGAAGGCTAAGACGTCGGTTATGCCTTGTCATACATATGAATGGACAACTGATAATGTTGTGATAAGCTGATATTGGGCAAAATATAATGTGGTAATCAAAAAGAAAGTGCAAAGTAAACAGGAAAGACCACTTGCTTGTGCAGGACTGGAAAAGCTGTATATTGCATACATGAGTACCAGTCCATTAAAAAAAGTAGCGTATCTTACATTTATAAACAGACAAGAAATTTATGCTTTGGCAAAGGAAAAAATTAGGAATAGATTTATATTCTTCTCCCCAAATAATTTGAGATATATATTTTAGGAGTGTATTTTTATTGAGTCCACAAATATAACACTAAAATGTCCCAGTGAGAAAACAAAGGAAACATTCTACCATACGATTTTGTATCATCCCATTCAGTTCCCAAAATTATTCAGTTTTGTTGTTTTTAATATGTGGGCTCTTTATCTCACCTTTGTTATGAGATAATAAAACTAAAAATGTTTTCTGTATTTTCTTCAGTTACATAGCAACCACTATGCTTAAATTTTAAGAAGTTTTGTCATGGTTTAAAAGCTTCTTTTGATTTTGTACAAAAGTCATAACTTTCCAAGATAATCAGCTATGACATTTTCAGTATATAGAGTTATGTCACAGAAAAAAATATTGTTACTCTACTGTAAAGCAGCACAAAATGATACAGAATGAAGAAGAAAACTTTAAAAACAAGTGGTTTTCCAAAGAAACAGGTTTAGTTAGTTGCATTATGCTAAATTAAAAGTGAAATGGTAAACTGTCATAGGGAGGGCATTTTATAAAGGAAAACATTTTTGCAATTGTAGAATGCTTAAGTGGATTATTGACCCATCTACAGAAAAAACGCAAACCCCTCTGCTATGAGCTGCAAGTAAAAAGACCTAAACAACAAACCTACGTGATATGAGGTCAAAACATTTTTTCTCCTCTGGGTTTGTTTTCACTTGGCAGGTTAACAGATTGAGCTTTGCTGGAGGTCGGTTAGCCTATTTGAAGACAAAGCATACACATTTTAGTATATTGATACTAACTGAGCCCTGCAGTCCAAAAACACAGGAGAACATCCCACTGGCCAAAAAGACTTGACAAATGGCTGTTACTTTAATTTTTAAAACACCCAGGTTTTGATTTATGTTTTCTTCTGCATTGTGGTTTGTAAACTACCTTTTCCTATATTTGGATATTTTTTTCACTAATAACTGGATAGACACTAGAATTTTGAAAGGGGAGAGGGGTAAAAATCACTTTATTTATCACTACTTTCCTTAACCCGCCTGCCCTACAGACCTGGGTCAGGACCTAGAAAGGTGGTGTTTGCAACCTTGACTTGAGGAATGACTTGCACTTGCTATGATGGATAACTAGTTTCACTCTTTTAGAATAATTAAATCAGAAAGTAGATTTAACTAGAGAGGCAACAGAGAGATTTAACTAGGGAGGAAATAACTCTAGACAATAATATCTGAAAAATATTAATTTGTTTAAATCATTAGGAAAGTACTATAATAAAGATAGCAAAACACATAAACACATTGCCACACTTATTGTTGCATTCTAACAATTTTAATCTATCAAATTGCTAAAACAAGGTTTAATCTAAAGAACTATTATCAAACGAAGCTGAACTACCACATAATGTAATTAACCTGCAATCAATTATAAGAAACTTAGATCTTCTCAATGTCTTCTAAATTTACTGATGAAAACATTTCGTTCAAAAAAGAAGGGAGAACAAGGCTGAAGAGTACAGATTTCCTTGAAACAATCTGATAAAACAATGAATAACAACATCATTACATCTGAAGACCAGTAAAAAAACAAGAACCATGGAAAAACAGAAGGGAAACAATTCCTTTTTTTTTTCCTGTTTAGGGGAAGGAAAAAAAAAAGAAAGAAAAAAATAAGAGAGGAGCATGGTGTCCTTGAAAAACAGCATGTTCATGCTTTGCCCAACATAAGCAGCAGACATAACAAAGTCATGCGTGCTTTGAAACAAGAAACCTGCAGGTCATTTGCTGGGCAGTGTAAAATAAATTGTACCCAAGAGAGTTTTAGGAGGCAGCAAGCTGACAATTAATTGACAACCACATTGTATTCTCTGCCTAGTAAATAGCTTTTCAAATTCCAGACATTCTATTTAGGCCTATCAAAAAGAGTTCTTTGTAACCAGAAGCATACAAGAGAACATCTTGAAAATGCTGGCTTGGGCCCATTCTCTTCGTTATATTTAAATACACTCAATATCCATAGCACTAAAGTTTCCAGTGTTTACATTTTTAATGTAACTGTTTGTCCCAGAGGTGTCCAGAAACTGCCTAAAACAAAAATATAAAATAAAGCAAACAAAAATCAAAATGTAAGTATTTGATAAACAAGCCACTGGGCAACTCGTACACACCTTTCTCGCAGGCTCTATGTAAAAATGCAAGTAAATTCAGGTTAAGAAGAATCCATTTGCCCCGGGACTTTGGATCTGAAGTGCATTCAAGACCTAACTAGTTTTCTATAACTTATGAAATACGAAGCTTTTGCCTTCAGATTGTCCTGTTAATCATAATGGTAGATTAAAGTTTCCAGCAGTAAAGAAAGAATAACAAAAAAGATTCCTTGACAACATGTCTGTCATATTCCTTTTATGCAGACAACCAGCAAATTCCATGTAAGATCTTTAAACACAAATCAACATTGAGGAATCTGAGGTTCATCAAATATAAGTTTTTTTCCCCTTGTGACTTCGTGATCCAGAAACCACTTGGGAATTCCTGTTTACATGGTTCAATCTGCTCCTATCATTGTTTTTTCATCCACGGTGCGTTGAACCGCAGTCAGGTAGATAACAGAACACTTCCAGCTGCTAATAATTACACAAAGGAGGAGTGTCTGGTTTTCCATCAACTGTGACCTTGCACGTTGCTCTATGAATACTAATTTCTTTGAAGCTTTTAGTTATCTAAAAGTGCAACTTCTGCACATATGTCGATGCAGACACACGTATTCAGTGTTACAGCTGGGTGACTGACAGAGAACCAACCACATTCTCCCCATCCCTATCAGGAGAGCACTTGGCAGGCAAGTTTAAGTCAGAATACAGCATCTGCAAGTGCCTGAAGACAGCTGTTCTAGAAGCTAACTGGAAAATAGTCCCTCATAAAGACAGGCTACATATGACCAAAGAATAAAAAGCCATGAAGAAAACTTAGCTTTTAAAGAAAAAGTATTTACAAATTTGTATTTGATAAAGCAAACAAAACTGACAACTGCATTTCTGAGAGATGGTTCATTTTGATGAACAGCTGGGAAGAGAGAATGACACATCATATTTTAGAGACCAGGACATATCAACCTTGAGAAAGCTTGGATATCAATGTTGTGGCTTCAGAAGTCTCAGAAGACATTCAGAGCAGTCCAGAAAATTCTTAACAGACAGAAATTGCTTCTACCCATTTCAATGTCTATGAAACAGGCGTTAATTTTTGACACAAAACTGCCATCAATACATAACAGAAAAGTGAGCAAATAAGTGAAAATACTTTTTAGAAGTGTATTTTAAAACAAAAAAGGTACTCTTTTAATTCTGTAATATAAAAAGATCATGACCAAACCTGTGAAACCCATATATCTAAACTCACATTTAAGTATCTACCTTAGCAACTGAATTCCAACTACAGTTCCACTGATTTCAGTGGGAACCTACTGTTTCTAAAAATGTTAGACCATCTGGTAGACAGCTTATAAAAAGAGAACAGCAGCAGTATCTCGATAGACTCAGTAACTGTACTTGCATGTGAAAGTTTTAAAATTCTGCTCCACAAGTGGATTTTGTAGCCTCTGCCAGCTCTGAGCTGCCCTAGCTACGCTCCTGCTGGTACCACCACAGCATGGCCAATGCCAACCGCATTCACAGCAGACGGAGGCACCAGTATAGAAACACTAATAGACTTTTCTCTGACAAAGACACACTCATATGCACTCGAAAGAGAACAGGGATAAACTAGTGGACAATTCCAAAGCCATAGTAATGACTCTACTTTGCAGGCCTGGTTTTGTACTCTTCCTTAACTCCTGGTTGTCAATTCAGAAGGCAACAGCTTGTGGTTAGATGCACAAATGAGAGATTGATTCATTTTTGCTGCCAGGGTCAACTTGTAGTCATAGCAAC
>KZ507161.1:25203-35206 GCA_002844005.1 Limosa lapponica baueri | reverse complement strand
AATTAACATTTCTTTCTTTTCAGGAAAGACAGGTTTATGTCTGGAATACAGACACTACTATTCAGCTAAAAAATGAATAAATGATATGCTTCAGTAAGTTCATGCTTCTATTTCCTGGGCAAAATTGATACAATGTCTTTACCTCAAAATCTACCACAACAGGACCCATTAAACTGAAGAATGTGGGTGAAATCTGGCTCACTGCCTTGTTGAATACAGTCTGCCTGCTGGGAGAATGAGCAGTTTTCATGACATGTGTACTCCTTCCCCATATGCTCCCCCGGCGCGTCTGCCTTTAGTGTTTAAGTACATGGGGGAAAGCAACTGCCTCATAACAAAAAGAGCCCAGTCTGCACCAGTTCTCCCCAAAGGACACAGACAGACTCGTCCCGCTGCGGTGCTGTAGCGGCAGGCAGCATCACCCAGTTCTTACACGGGAAACAAAGACTGTAACTGAGGTCCGAAGAGAAATGCACTGCTTTTAACTACTTTAAAGCTTTAAAAACATTTTAAAATCTTTATAGCTTCAACTGAAGCATGTTAATGACTGATGGTGAGAAAAGATGAATTATTCATGAATGTCACCTCAGGATGTTCCCAATTTTTTGATGGAGGTAGGCTAGCATAAAGCTATGGGGTTATTTGCTCCTCTCACTCCCTTATTCAAAAACAGTCCCGAGCTATAAAGAAAAATGGATCCAGCCTCTCAGTTACTTCAGCTAAGGTGATCTTCAGGAAAATACTCCAAAAAGTTATGTAGCTACAGGCTGAAGAAGTTGCACAATAATCAACATTGATGGTGATTCAAGAGCTTAAGAATGGATCTTAACATCCCTCTCCCCAACAAAACTAGATACATAGTAATTTTTAAGCACACTTAATTACATATAGAGCTTGAAGTAGCAGCTCAGAAATTGCCACGGGGACAAAGCAAAACAAATGCCATTTTTGAATTAACTGAATTTCTTTTCAAATAGGTCACACTTGGGTATATTAGCACCAGATATGTCATCACAAAGGTGCAAGTCAGAGAGACAAGACATTGATGCAAATAAGCTCCAATCCTTCCTTATAAAGACAGCCTATCAAGACAGAAATCAGGATGAGACACTGTCACTTCTACACAGACTACAAAAATACCACTTTGATACCTGGCTCTTAGCTTCACAGGTCTGTACTTGTGACTAGGAAATGCAGATGAACAGTGTGATTTTAAGCATATGATACAGAGGGATATGCAGACAAAGAGCAGCCTAGAAGCCTTGAAGGGTTCGTTAACCCAAAGGGAAAAGAAAAGGCAAGGAAAAAAAAAAATAGAAAGAAATATTCACATATTTGAAGACGTATCATCGGAAAAGAGAGCCAACTAAGCATAAACCTAGGGCTGGTTTTAGGCACAGTCCAAACAAGGAATCATCTAAGGCAAGATACTGAAGAAGGCTGAGCCAACCTCTGGCTACCAACACTTACATCCACCATCCCACTCTGGCAACACAAGCCGTAGGTGAGACTGAGGTTAGCTCTTCCCGTCCCTCTGCCCTTTTTGTCACGGCAGAGACTGTGAAGATATCACAGCAAAGCAATTCAATTTGCAATTTAGAATTCTTGAGATGACTCGGCGTCTACCCACTGCTACAGATGACCAAAATGCACAGCTATAAGGAAGTTCAGATCCATTTGGGATAGCCACAGAATCAAAACAGTTATTATCTCAAGAAACCTCAATGGCATATATAATAGCAACCCAGAAAAACCTCACTGTTTTCCTACGTCCAAAATTGAGTAGATGATAAAGCTGACCGGAACAGACTCAGGCTCAAATGAAAATTCTCATTCTAGCTTCAAAAATCACATCATTAAACTTCCCATCTCTGGTTTGTAAAGACCAACACTCGATAATGACAGCTGGCAACATCTCAATTTATCTGGGAACTGATCTTATGCACAAGAGGGTCTGACAAATCCCGCAGTCCTACTGCAGGAGCAGGGGCCTTGGGGAAGTTCCAGTCTGATTTTAATTCAACAGAACTATGGAAAATAGGTTTGCTCCTTGGTAGAAGTGAGGTAGCTTGCACTGAAAAACAACATTCCCTGACTGTCAAACTTAAGCCACAATAAGTAATTTCTGCTGTTGTAAAACAACCACACATACACACACAAAAAACTCCCCTTGTTTGAAAGGATTTTCCTGTACATATAATTCCCAAGCTTGCTATCCCAAGCCTCAAGCAGATGATCCTTTGGTCTTGATCAAAGTGAAGGAGTCCAACAGGCTAGACTAAGAGCTTTAAACTCTGGAATATTGATGTGGAGCTTTCATCTAACCACTTAAAAAAACCTAAACCACACAGCAATTGTACCATACCATCTCCTGGAAGTATCACAGAAAATGGTAATGGATCTGAAAGAATTGCTACCTTCAGTTTTTGCATGTTGGATAACCTGACACATAAATGGCTTAGAAATAAGCTTTGTCAAGGAGGTGTGCTTCATTTCTTAAAAAATCTTGCAGAAACTACAGAGGTAACTTGGAAAGAGGTATGTCCTTACAGTGGAAAAAGGAACCTGTTTCAGATCAAAATCCAAGTGTCTTATTTGAAAGCAAAGTCACAAAGCAGGCTTTCTAAAGGACTTTTGGTTAAAAGGGAAAAAAAACCAACAACAACCTCATAATATCATACATGCAGCATTGGATTCAATCCCACAGACAGAAAACAAACATGTCAACATCACATTTTCAGGTCCTGAATGAAATACATACACAACATTTCCAAGTATCTACTGTCCTTATACTCGAATGAGAACCCCCAAATATACAGATTCAAATACATTTTTTATGGGCATTTTTACTTCTCAAGTACTTAACTAAGTTAAAAAGGCAAACAAAATATTTCTGGAGTACCTGACTCTGAAACAGACCACCTGCTCTGACCAAACTGAGGATCTAAGTACAAATCTTTACATCACTGCAACATACTCATCCTGGTGAATATTCTATCAGAAATTCTAAAAGCATGAGAGAGCTCAGTCCAGTAGTAACAGCGTTCTTGGTATGTGTCCCAGCAGCGTGCAAATGTATTTTAAATTCTGCACATAAACTCTGTGGGATTTCACTATGAATAATTTACTCATAAGTAAACAAGCTTTCAGATCCATCAATCAAGCACAGGTAGACAATAGCAGACTAAATTACAGGACTGTTCTTTATGGCCCATCCTCAGAGATCAACTACTGCCAGGGGTAATGGTTAGAAATCTTAATTACTTCAACAGCCGGTAACTGGCACAGCACCAAATGAGATTGTCCACTGGTATTAAGAACGTGGAACGCTGGAGCCATCACAGTCTTCTAAGGATTCACACTGTCAGACTGGAGGTTTATCTCAACATTTCAGAATGTCTTGTTATGAAAATTCAGCCACAGCGAGGCAGTTTCAAAAACCAAAAGCCACTCAAGTCCTCCACACAAACTGAGCCTAGAAAGCAGTAATTAGACCGGTCTCGTTGTTATTCACAAAAGGCGTAATATAATTCAGCTAACTTGGTAAACTTGTTGCTTTTGTGAGTAAACCACCTACAGGAATAATTTCTGAAGACTGTACAAGACAGTGGGCACTACCAGATAATCATTATAACTTTGTGCAATTAAAAAAAAAAATGAAAAATAGTGCTAGATTCTCAGCTAATCTAGGTGGCTGGGGATCTGCAAGCTATTTACGTTAAACAGTGTCATCATATGTGATTCTTCTGGACCTGTACCATCAGAAATGGTCTGAAACATGCTGCACTATTCAGAAGATCAAAGATGATGGATGAGTGACACGAAATTCAACTGACAGTCACAATCCAGGTACCATTGGAATAAGGAATAAAACCCACTATGAAATTCTACTTGAGAGACTACCAGCTGTACTGATACAATTGACTTGGTCAACCCAGGAAACAACCGTTCTGATGTAGGGCACTAAACCACTTGAAGATTTAAAAGGTACTGAAATTAATTATGTTTGATTGTAGGTGCTGAGCTTTGTTCACTCATTTGATTAATTTAGCTGGATATAAGATTCTGTTATGAAAACTAATTTTACAGCTGTTTATACTGTGCATCAGGCACCTTCAAACAAGCGGATTATAGTAGATTGGGCTGAACATGCAACATGAGACACAGTTGACAAGACTCATATAGGTATTCATCCACTTCTAGTACACAAGACACCTGCTAAGAGCATCCAACCTTGGCATGAAATGCAGAAATTATCCATATGTTTAAATAAACCACATTAATTAGATGTGGTTTAGCAAGGTTACTGGGTCAATCTGGAATCACGGGTTTAGGAATGGTAGCAGCAAACAAACCCATGCCCCCACCAGCCTTACCACCTCATTGGTAAGTGCCAAAGGCTCAGTTTCAAATAAGGTCTTCCTAGAGACATCTGCATTGAGCACAGTCTCATCAGATGCACTACAGCCAGAGACATTCAAGAGTCATTACAAGGGTTTCAGGCTAACAAATCCAGAACTAAATCTTGACTTGCATATTCTTGATATATTTTTGTTAAGACATTTGAAAACACTCAGGCATAAAGTATATAATTTCTTCTGTGCTCTTCTGACTAAAGAAACTTGCTAATTATAATGAATTAGTCACTGATGAGAAGAAGAAAAAAAACACCAAAAACAAATGCTTAAAAGAACATCAAGTACAATTATGTTGCTGCACTTTTGGTAGTTAAGGATGAAAACACAGGGTGGCTAACTTTTCCTTTTATATAATAGTGTCCTCCAAAAGTAAAGGAAGACAAAAAGGAAGTGGACTTTCACATGTAGTAGATTACAGGGTAGTAATATGGACACTATTAAAAATTTTAAAGACTTCTTTCCCAATTAAAGCAAAAATTTCTCGATTAAAGTGGAAGAATATGCAGTGGAAGAACATACACTGGGAAATTATGTTCATTACTTGCAACTTCATCAAGCAAAGAAGTCTACCACAGGCATGAAGTGTCATGGCACACTAACACATACAGACACAAAAAGCAGTTTACTCACAAAGTAAGTTGGATGTTACAGAACTTGAAATGATTGTGTATATGCATTTGTATTTTCAAAAAACAGATCAGCTTCCCAACCAGGACTTCTGGCTGGGACCTTAACATCTTAACATTAAATAATGACCTTTATAGATTTCAGTTACACCTCCCTTGTAAATAAAAGTTTAAAAGATACATACACTTTTGTTTCATAGTCTTTCCAAGCTTTATCAAAGGGTTTTTTCAGGTCCTGTCAAGAAAAATAAAAAAAATACAGTTAGTTATTTACATGAAAAACACTGTGGTTCCAAGGATGAAGACACACCTCGGCATTTGCAGCATCTACCAGAACAAAGGACTTCACTCTTTCTCTAATAGCTCACCTGAGGATTGTGTAAAAGGAATCCTGCACATAGGAAAAACAATCTTGTACACAGAATTAATACACTCATGTTTTTAAAAGCATCTCTAGGATGCTTTTTACTATGCTTTTTAGAGCTCCATTTTACTCCTTAAAAGGTATAACCACATGTCATCCCAAGAGCACAGTATACAATTAATCCAATCCCCTATTTTCTCATCATTCCATCTCTGGCTGCACTGGAAAGAAGCGCCTGTGCTGAGGCTGTGCCACAGCTTTGGCTGAGAACTTGATTCATCCCACTGAAGTTCAAGAAATCAGTTTCCCACTGACTTAATGGGAACAGTATAGGCTATACGGCTCGATATAACTAATTCTGTGAGAATTTTGAATTACTCATGTTCCAAATTCCTTTATTTTTTCCCTTTGAAAAAGCCAATTTGGATAAAATGTTCTTAACAGGTTGTAAAATTATTTCTCTGATGTCTAAAAATGCAGCAGTTGAAATTCTGCTGGAGTTCAAGAGATTAGCCAACTACGAAAAACCTCACTGTTAACTGTCAGACACTGGAAAAACTTTACAACTACAGAACTAATTCTTACATATCAGCTAGTTATTTCAACAATTTTGAAATTAATCAAAGCAGTCTTTGATTATTTTCTCAAGTCAGGAACATGGGGCCAACACTGTATTGTAATAAATGTATTTATTCTGACATAGAAAAAGAAAAGAACAAGAGGAGTGAGATGTGGTAAGCAAGCAACACAAAAATAATAAGCCTATTTTACTAAATAATCTCTTTATCCTCCAGTAATTTACAGAGATAATTTTTAGTCTATGTACATTTTTCTTCTTCCTTCGATGTCCTAGAACAATAGCTGCCAGTCACTTCCTGTTTGCTCAGTAGTAAACGAAGTGTAAGCCAAATAAGTTTGTTGGCCATAGGCTTTGAAATTTATTATAAACGTATCATCATTTGAGTCCTAAGTTATTAGTATTTCAAATACAAAATATCCTCAGGGCACAAACAGATCCCAGCTTTGTTAAGAAAAATCCTATGCTCAAGCAGTCTAATGTGTCTTTCTTAATAGTCTGTATAGCTGCAGGTAAGTTTAGAATGCTAAATAAATATATTAATAATAATCCTTTTAAATATAGTACTACCCCCTCCTTAGCTAAGTAAATATCTAAATTCTTACATCTCTTCCTCCGCTGCCCTCAGGGCTGCTTTAAAGCTTCTCAAATATTGTTTTGTATACATAGTCAAGAGCATATGAAACCACAAACAGAAGGGATGATTTGATTCACACACAAAAAAAAGAAATCTCTTGTTTATTAAGCTAATACATTACTTTAGTATCCCATGCCTTCCATCAAATAAGATTAATATGCTAGCTAAATGTATTTATGTACCAACAATAATTTTTATATATAAATAAGAAAACCATACCCCTTTTACTCCTTTCAGATCTCCCTTCAGCAAACTGTCCAATGGAAAAGTGATTATGTTGTTCATATTCTGAATCTGTAACAAGAAAATTACATCAAAATATTTAATATATTTTAATGCAGAACATACTTTCTGAAATGTGTGAATTGAGACAGTGTTGTACAAGGTATTATTTTCCTAGTCCTACTTTATGAAGATGTTTATCAGTACAGGCAGTAATCAAAGACGGAGGCAATGTGAGTTAATTAAACTTACTCTGGAAACACTGTAACCCAAGCCAGCAGGAAACCTGCAGAATTACTGCTGATGATTAATATTTCATCCAACAATGACTAAAAGTAAGACCACTAATTTTTACATCGCCTGATTTCACTGTTTAAATTACATGAAAACAATTGTGCAATTTTTCAGCACTTACATATTTTAAGTCCATCTGTATATTTTAAATTAATCTTGTTTATTTTTCCTTTTCTTCAGACGTATGTCATAAATGTATCTGCATGGCACCTTACTCTGACAGAAGTTATAAAGACAAAAAGTGCTGGCCTGTAAAAAAGCCACTATTCCAGAATTTTCTATGTATTTTTAAAAAGTAATACATCTGCCTTGTTTATCTCATACAAACTTTGAAATAAGGATTTTACGAAGTCTTGAGTATGCCATTAATTCAAGAAGAAAAAAAAATTTCAAACTAAGACAACAGTATCCAAATCATGGTTTTAAAGAAGTATCTGTTCAATAATATTTTGTTAAGGAAAAAGGCTGAAGAAAGAGTAGGAATAAGAGAGTAACTAGTACACACCAGGAAAGGAAAGACTTCATGTGTAATCCTTTATGATTCAAGGTATGGGCCATGATGTCTATGCACAGAGTTTAAACTGTAACAAGTCAAATGGATTGCACTAAAGAGTAAAAACCAGAGTACGGAAAAAAATCAGAATAACTTTTGCAGCAGTTTCATGAAGGTTGCCTTTGGATGAGTTTCTTTTTTTGATGCTATTGTTAGCTGTTCTTTTAAAATGTGATTTTTTTCAATAAGCACTGAAATGCATATATGGAGATGGATTTCAAATGTTTAAAGTACAGAAAGTACTTTGCATCATGTAGCAACAAATGTTTCTGTTTCTTCAGGAACTTAGAAATCCCTTTTAGCGTAACCCATCCAGAGAGGAAAGGACACTAACAGGAACTTTAAGAAAAAGGTATTTCCAGTTGTTATGCTTAGGATGCCTCAGAATGGAAAAATACAAAATATTATCACCCTAGAGTTACTTGGTGGCCTCTCTTGAACAGACTCAGAAGTCCCACGCCCAGTACTCAACAGCTGCTATTAAAACATACAAAGCCCCCCAAACCCCAACCCTTCCTCTTCCTCTACTGCCTTAATGTATTTGCTTGAAATTTTAGCCAGAAATCACAGAGAAAGTGAACATACATCAACTTTCAAGCTTAATCAGATTGCCTCTGCATGGGAAGGCTGAAGAAATACAGAAAATCCAGTCTTTTAAACTCTCACCACAAGTGACATTCCCCCTTCTTCACCCTACTATTCCTCCTCCCCAAAAAGCTGCAGGACTCAACCACAGTCCTTTAGAATCAACAAGTTAAATTTCAACTCTGCATTTGTTTTTAAAATAATTCCTATAAAAATTGAATGAGCAACATTTACACACGCTTAGCTGGCAGTGCTGGAAACCATCCACCTCCTAAGTTCTCAGCAGTACTGCAACTTCTGCATATCAACATAACCATGGTCAAAGTTAACAAAATTGTCTGTTGTAGATATAAGAGATAAGTGAAATGGTTTAAATCACACAAAACTTAGGTAAAAAAATAAAAACTTCTGAAAAAGACAGAAAGAACACACATATCTTTGGGCACGCACATCTAGAATGGCTATCCAGGTAGAGAAGCAGAAGAGGTCTCATCTAAGATCTCATCCTTTGCAAAGTTCTCTACTTTATTAGTATGTTACAGTCAGATGTCAAACCTAAAGATCCATACTTTTATAACCTCCAGTTAATTATTCTTCTAATCCAGATAATTCGGCACAAAGCAAGAGTAAAGCATTTCTCAACAGCAGACTCAAGACAACTAGTTTTTCCTTAAGCTAGAAAGAAAGAATGTCAGGCGCTCAAATATTAACCCAGACATTCTCGTATAAACATCAATCGGCCTCCAAAACACTTCTGGATGTTTCCTAGAATTTCAAGTCATGGGGCCTGAAAGTCCGAAGTGACTTTAAAAAAAGAATAGGAGAAAACCCCCAACATTCTTTTTAAAAGTTTGGAGAACGCCTGCCAATTCAAATTAATTCCTTCTATATGCTATCACCTGTATATTGCTACCAGTCTATTGTATTCATGGTGCTCCTATTTTACGTGCAACAAATGCAAACATACATAATGCATGAAGTTGTCATTATTAACCTAGTTAGATGAATCATACTTGTTCATATTTATAAATCGGCAAGAAGGATACAGAAGAAAGATCTTACATGTTTTTCCCCTCTTTCTTGAGAAGCTTGAGCTGAACTATCTAAAAATATAGACCCATTTTTGGCATGCGGCGAGGCACTAATTTGCTGCGGCTCCTACTTTGTGTGTATACAGGGAGCTAAAATGTATATAACAGCCTCTACATTTTGACTATTTTACATTTTAAAATATTCTTTAAAAAGAGATGTGCACAAAGGTGCAGGAAAGCGTCACAGAAACTAAAGCCATCCTATGTCAGAGGAATACTAGCAAGTTTCATGTGTTTTTTTTTCCTTTTAAAAAAAAAAAAGAAAGAAAAAAAAATAGTTGACCTGGTTTCCACTTCCAACACTGCTGCTTTGGCAGACTCGCAGTTTTCCTCTGACAGCATCCAACAAGATAAGATGACAGAGACAGGGTAATAAATTAAAACTTCCTAAGTTGGAGAAGGCTCAGAGGAGGAGGAGAAGAAATGGCAGGAGGGAGAATGTAAAAATAAACAAACACGTAGCTGCCAGAAGCAACGGTAGAGGCAACACACAAGCCAACATTTGCGAAGGGGAAAGAAGGTTTTCAAGTACTTTAAGAGCTTATGACTAAACACTGAAGTTCTTCACTTGCCAGCCCTCCTGTCTATTTTAACGAGTCTTTTTCAGAACAGCTTCAGATAGTGGTGCCTACAATA
>KZ507160.1:50994-107007 GCA_002844005.1 Limosa lapponica baueri | reverse complement strand
GTCGCTAGGCTTTGAGTCTGATGCTCAATAGAGCCAACAGCATTGCACGCTTCTATCATCTGTATTAGTGAACTTCCTGCTCGGAGACTACGCAAAACCCTCTGACAATCTGTATTTGCGTTTTCCACTGCCAATTTTTGAATTAACGCATCTTTTGCCTCCTTATTATCCACTGGTTTATCAATCGAGTCCCGCAAACGATCAATAAAGCGCATATATGGCTCAGTAGTTTTTTGTTTAACCATTGTAAATGACTGCTCCAGCTTTCCTACCTCTGGGAGCTTCTTTACAGTGTCTAGTGCAAGCCTTGCGGATTGTTCCAAGATTTCCAGATGCAAGCGGGCTTGAACTCGGGGGTCTGAAAACTCCCCTTCCCCCATAAGCTGTGGTATCCCTGCGCCAAGGCGGGGATCATTTTGGTCACGATCGATATTTGCTTGCGCAGCACGCTGGCACAGATCCTTCCATCTACTTTCCCACAGTAGCTTTTGTGTCGGGGTCAGGATCATTTGCATAAGCATTTTTACATCATGTGGAGTTACAACTTGTCCTGCTAAGACATTCTCTAGCAAGGATAACGCAAAGGGTGATGTTAGTCCATAATCTTGCACCGCTTTACGTGCCTCCTTAATGTGAACCCACTCAAAGTCGTTCCATTCATTCGGGGCGCCATCCTTTACTATTACAGGAAAAGTCAGCGCCGTGGCAGCTCCCTCTGCCAAGGCTTGCCTTTGAACCTCTCGCCAGCGCCTTACGGGGTTGTAAAAAGTTCCCGAGTTCAGAGGTGGAAGCCAGTCCAGCTCCTCTGACCTACTAGCCGGTTCATCAAAAGAAGGCAAAGGAGCACTCGGCTTTTGACGGGGCTCCTTTTTTTGTCTCCATAAAGTCAATCAAATCTGTTTCTGTCCATTCAGTAGAATCTCCCTTATCAGGAAGGGCTGCTGGAGTCGTATTTAGGACTGCGGTGGCAGCATCTAATGCCTTATGTTCTGCTTGTTTTTCTTTTAATGTCTCAAGAATTAGCCGCCAGGTAGTCATTATTTCGGCGACAATTGCGTCTCCACGAGAAGCCGCCTCCCAAATTTTTTCTCCTGCTCTCTGCCACGTCTCTATGGCAAAGGCAGTTACTGAATCTGCTTTTTCCCCTTTAGCTTTCAACCATTTCAACGTTAATTTTATCTTGTATTCCTCATATTTTATCCCTTTAGATTGCAAAATCTTAAGCAATATTGTACATATAGCCTTTTCTTCCACGGACATTTGCACCCCCATTTCTTATGCTATCCAGCCACTCACCCGTCTCGAGGACAAGGCAATTGACCCGGGTTTCTTTGCTCTGGCAGTCCTGCTGCAGTAGCGTTTTCATTCGGCTGGAGCTTCTCCTGGCACCGCAGTGTCTCGCCCCTATCACATCGGGGTCACCATTTGTCGGAGATACTAGCAACACGGACTCCTGATGTTGGTAAAACAGAAGACGCTTTATTGTAGCCAATGCCTTGTTTATAAAGAGTTACTGCTGTGCACGCGACAAGCATGCGAATCGTTCTTATTCATCATTGGTTATATGAATTTTCTCACGCGTTCAGCCGTGCACTTCTGGTTGGCTAAAAGTCTCTCGCTTAGCATCTGGATACATGTTTCCTTTCTCCTCGGAATTCCTCTTTATCTTCTTGCAACACTCTCAAGGTCCATCCGAAGGCCGTCCTCCTCCAGCTGCTCAAACCCTACAGCAGGGGTTGGAGGGGACCTTTGGAGATCCTCTAGTCCAAACCCCTGCCAAGGCAGGGTTACCCAGAGCAGGATGGACAGGAACGTGTCCAGGCAGGGTTTGACTCTTTCCAGGGAAGAAGACTACACCTTCTCTGGGTAGCCTGTTCCAGGGCTCTGCCACCCTCACAGGAAAGAAGTTTTTCCTCATGTTCAGATGGAATTTCCCATGTTCCAGTTTGTGCCCGTTGCCTCTTGTCCTGTTGCTGGGTACCACTGAAAAGAGCCTGATCCCATCCTCTTGCCCCTCGCCCTTTAGCTATTGCTCAGCATCGATGAGGTCCCCTCTCAGTCTGCTTTTCTCCAGCTGAGCAGCCCCAGCTCTCAGCCTTTCCTCAGCACAGAGATGCTCCAGTCCCTTGATCATCTTCATAGCCTCCACTTGACTCTCTCCAGCAGTTCCTTTCTTTCCAGTCTTTCATGAACTGGGGAACTTCATGTTGCATTGTAAAAGCAGTTAGATCTTTTGCATCATTATTGCTTTTTGAAAAGCAATAATCTCACTGTCTAGCCAGAATTATAAACAGCTTTCATATCCGTTTTCTTTTGTGTTAACACCTCTTCCCCTTTGAGTTCCTCTTCCGTGATGAAAATACTACACACAGTTCTAGGTGAGGCCCTCTTTTAGTTTTGAGAATAAAAATGAAAATGTTAGTCAAAATCAGTCCCACACTTGATCCTCAGAGGAGTTCACTGATCACCTCTAGTTATCTATATAGAACCCCTTTGAACATTGATATTTTTTACTTTGATTTATTCAGTTCCGTACCCTCTCCCCATATCCATCACTTACAGCGTTTGTAAAAATGTGCACTTTAACTGGAAGAAATATTTTTTTCTGTTGCCCTGCACCAAATCTTTTACTGAATTCCAGAGACATTAGAGATATTGTATCTCCTTTTTCCAGGAAGTCATTTACCTTGTCAAAAAGAGATACTGACTTGGCACAAGCTACCATGATAAATCAAAGTCATATTTATCACATTTGCAAAATACTCCCCATATACACAGAGAAGATCAAGCCCCTGGGCTCTGTTCTTTTGAAATCAGGGCAGCAGATGGAGCAGTGAGTGCTTGATGGGAAGTACAGAGGGATGCCAAGAGGAAAAAGAAGAAACCCTCTGCCTGTTGAGGGTCCCACCTGGGATAACCCTGCCCGCCAGCTGAGAGAGAAACGCTCTTTCTAGCAGCTGGGGTGACAGCAAGTACAACCAGTAGAAGTGACCTGATGGTATGGTGTCAACTGCATTAGCTGGGGAGGTGGGAGAGGTGAGACTGAACCCTGTCCTCCTAAGGGAAGCTTTAAAGCTTACCCCTGGCACTTCTGGGATCAACATGCTGTACAAATAAGACAATTCATTCTGTAATAACTTATTTTTTACAAATTCTGTGGGAAAAAAAAGTGTAAAAGTAGTTGACACTTCCATCACACAATACCTGGGAGATGTGTAAAGTGTCAAGCTGAATTAATAGCTTGCATTTTGATCAATATCAGCATTTTATAAAACCTCCTGGGGCCTCAAAAAATTCAGTTGTTCTAGGCAAGATGCGACATGCTCGTATTTCTCTTTTATTTCATTTTAATAATCAGTAATAATCAGTGCTTACTGTAACAGTAATTTTCCAGTGAGCAACAACCTGAAATAGGTGGTTGGTTTACTTTGAATTTTTTTTTTTGTAAAAGCTGTTATCAGCACGGGGGCTGAACAAATCCAGTCTGGTTTACAGGTGATCCATGAACTCTGAAACAACTTTCAGTTCTGAAATGTTTCTTCCACTCTTTCAGGCAGCAGGATCATCCCCAATCCTTGAAGACTGATACCAGGTGTATGCAACAAATACAGCACAGCACAGACCTCAAAGGAAAATGATATCAAAGTTCAAAATGCTCCTGGGGGCAAACAGCACTTTTGATTAATTGGGGTTAAAACATCACTTAATGCTCCTCAGGGCAAGCAACCTGTGTTGACACTGCACCCTCTGCTTGTAGTACTCCAGCTTTGTAAGGTCACTGTCTCTTTGCTAATCAGCAGTTCCAGGTTTGCATTCGTTAAAGAACTCCTTCCTCAAGAGAGAGATAATTTCTGTGTTGGTATCTCCAGCCAACAACCATTCCCTAGCCTTCTACAAGTCAGAAGTTATGTGGGAATGTGGGAAGGGTGCCAAGACCCTGCAAGAGCTGCCTAGGACAAGCACAGGGGAACCAGGCAGCAGCAGTACATAGCACTGTGCCACCCAGGTTCGCCAGAATGTCTCTACTTTGACTCTCCTGAAGCTTCTGTCTAGGCCTCCTTGTACTCATGTCATTCTTTCCCAGACAGTCTCTTTCATCTGTAGAGCTCCCTGCCTCTGAAGGACCAGCTAATGCTTGCACTCTTGGGTATGTATGAAGTAGAGCAGATCTGAGTGCACAACAGACAATTGGTTTCAGAGAGTAAATCAACATCTTTGCTTATATTTCTGGCTACAGAAGATCTCAAGTACAGAACATGAGCAAGCTGGAACAGGAGGATTGCTCTCTCCTTACTTGCAGTGCACCTGGAACGTCAAGTGTTTGAGAGCAGAGCTGGTTTTAGGACAGACTGGGACATCCTGTGATGCCCTATGCAGTTCTGAAACCCTCCTTTGTTTCCTTCTGTCTGAACTGTCAGGATTGGTTTGCAGGGCAAAGTGGCTATCCAGACCATGGGAAAGGGAGAGCGACTAAACTCTGTCTCTGTCACCTTCCCTGACCATCACCAGGCAGACAGGAGAGCTGCTTGCAGAAATGAAGCATCTCCAATGCCATAGACCCAGAGGAGGCTCTAGTGGAAATGCAATTGTTTTTCAGACAAAGATCCCTTGGGAAATACAGAGACCTTGGGAAGATGGGCAGAGGGCCTTGGAGGGGACTTTTACCTCAGACTCACTGAACCCACTTGCCAGTCCCATCAGAAAAACTGCAACCGCAAGGAAATTTCCCCTTCTTCCCATTATTTTGTTAATAAACTGGTACATGGCTGGCAAAATCTCACACTCTTCCCTCCCCACATCATAGAATCACAGAATTGTCCAGGTTGGAAGGCACCTTTAAGATCATGTAGTCCAACTATCAACCTAACTCTGATAAAAAACCATCACTAAACCATGTCTCTAAGCTCTATGTCAACCCATCTCTTAAATACCTCCAGGGATGGTGCCTCAACCGCTTCCCTGGGCAGCCCATTCCAAGGCTTCATAACCCTTTCAGTGTAAAAATTTTTCCTAATATCCAATCTGAACCCCCCCTGGTGCAACTTGAGGCCATTTCCTCTTGTCCCATCGCCTGTGGCCTGGGAGAAGAGACCAACTCCCCCCTCTCTATGACCTCCTTTCAGGGAGTTGTAGAGAGCGAGAAGGTCTCCCCTCAGCCTCCTTTTCTCCAGGCTGAACACCCCCAGCTCCCTCAGCCTCTCCTCATAAGACTTGTGCTCCAGACCCTTCACCAGCTTCGTTGTCCTTCTCTGAACCCGCTCCAGCACTTCAATGACCTTTGACTTCATCTCTATGAAGTGTTCTGTCTCCAAGTCTCGGTGGCTCTTGGCTGCCAGGCCATATATCACACCCTCTATGCAAGTTTCAGCAGGCAAATGGAAGGAAAAGGAGTTTTACAGCTTCCCATCTTCCTCACCTGCCATCACCACTGGCAACTCTCAGTGTGGGGCTGTTTCTAGCAGAAGACATTTCTCCATGTTCCCTTCTGAAGGAGAAGGAACAAAAGCAAGATGGTGGTTGATGTGATGCTTGCCACGTTTCCCAGGTTGGAGTCAGTTCATTAGTATTTGAATAGATACTCTAAATGAAATTAAATAACCTTCCTGGCAGCCTTGGAAGAACAGATTCAGTAGCAAGGTGTGAATTAAGAGCAGGCGATGAGCCAGTGATGGCAGCTGAAAAAAAAAATAATGAAGCATTTAAAAGCAGCTGAAGGGAATATAACTACTTTGATAAAATTTGCAGCATGCCAGGCTGCATACTTGGGACAGGTTTGCCCAGAGAGATCAGAAGCTGCATCCTAAAAGCAGGTAATGCTAAGGCCAGTTCCACAGGAAGGACTGCACAAGCTGTGACTGATTCTCTCTGTTTGAAATGGAGTATATACAGACATCTTTTTCTTACTGAAAGCAGCTAATTATAAAAATGCACTGACTTTTACTAGCAGTGACTGAGGATGGCTTTACAGCAAATCTATTTTCCTCCTTAACCCACTCCCACCCTCCAAAGGAAAAGGTTTTTAAAAACCCATTTTTTCAGGCCTAGGAATTGCCAACTGTAATGGATTTTTTTCCTTGTTCGTTTTGAAATGACACCTGGATTTAGCAATTGCTGAGAATTAACCTTGAAAAGAAAAGATCTTCTCAGGTGAAAGCTGTTCAAGTAAGGCAGTAGAAAAAGAGACAGGATGGAGATTAACAGGTACTTCTTTCAAGTCTATCCATGACAATTTTCTTTTTATTCCACCAGGCAACCTAATGTTCAGTTCTTTCCACCTTGCAGTGCTCAGTTATCTACCCAGATTTTCTACATTGGCTTATTAGTGGATGCGCCTGGGAAGTCCATCTGTGGAACTCATGCGTGCTCAGAGCTATATGCCGGATAAGGCTGCACATAAAATATTCTTGTTTGCTGAGATCAAATCAAGTAACTCCAAATGAGGCATTCAAAAGCAGTGAGTACCTTTGACTGGTGTAATCTCCCTGAGCCCTGGGTTGTAACACAGCCTGTGATCTCACAGAGGTCTTATGAAGGTTAATTATTTAATGTGTCTGAAGCTCACAGAGCTCGTAATTAAGTCTTTAGTTGAAAAGAAAGTGAAGAAATCAATAATGCTGGATTCAGGGAATAATTTGCAGCACAAATGATCTAGTACCCTGCATTAAGCATAGAAGATGAGACAAAATACAAAAGTCTGAGCGCTGTTCGCTTTGTGCCCTGAAACAGGCAGGAGAAAGTACAGATGTTCGTGGAATTAAAAGTAACGTATTGTATAACCACCTGAGGGACAAGTTAAGGCACTCCCAGTGTAGTTACTTGTGTAATATACACTTCTGTCAGTCTGTCTTATATGACTCTGGTTCTAACATCTTCCTTTTCTCTTTTATCTTCACAACAATATCTTAACCTTCCAGTCACAAAGCTAAGGCAGGTAGCCTGCATGCTATATCACTTTGGATAAATATTTAAAACGGCACTGGCAGTTCTTCAGATGCCTGTTATACCAGCAGATGATTTGGTCTTTTTTCCTTTCCCTCCTACAGTGTTATCCCATGCAAAGTGAAGGTTATGACCACATCTCTGTGCTGTTCAAGATTTGCTATTTCAGTCTCTTAAAGGAAACCAAGCTAACACCAACCTGCCACCTGTGTGTCTGCTTGATCCCTTGTCAGTTCTTCTGTTTCCCCATCCCTTAAGAGTTAAAGCTGGTTTGTGAAAGTAGGAGGTAGACCCAAACAACCACTGCCTCCAAGGAAACCATAAAACTAGGAAAACAGGCAGAGGGCTTGGGAAGGTTGCTGTATGAACTGTAGAGGGGTTTGGGTACAAGGAGAATTAGCAACATTGCAAGAAGGATTTGGAGACAGGGGAGTGCTGGTGGGAAATTGTAGGGGCTGTCAGGAGAAGATTTTGGTAGTTGGAGAGAGTGTTCTGAGGAGGAATTGGAGTGATTAGAGTAAAAATTGCAAGCTCCTGCTTCAAAGTTTCCATTCAGATACTGCAGGGAGGTACTAGATGTTTCATCCACGTTTCATGGCACTGGGAAACACTATAAAGCCAAGACAAGTAAAGTTCCTGTAAGACTGTTCTGTCTTGCAGCCAAATGCTGACACTATAATTCATTCATCCTGAATCCTTACTCAAGTCTTGTACCATTGAATTTAAGGATGCTTCCTATGATACAAACTAAGCAAGGAGCTTAAATCCTGTAAAACAGGGGGAGCTGGTATATCAAAAAGCCAGTTTTGATCAGATAACTGCAATTAACATTTTTATTTAATACTGCATTATTACCTTATGCTGAAATGGAGCTAGGATAGCCTTCCTTTGGACACTTTAAAGTGCACAGGGCTTGCAGGGTTAACTCTTGTAGCAGATAATTGCTATTTTGGTATCAGGCCCTTTGCAATCTTTCAGAAAATACCCACACGCAGCTTTCTCAAGAAAAAGACGTAACTTTTAAAATTCTAATTTTAAAGAAGAAATCCAGTTGTTCCAAATGGAAAGCACACGTCCTCTAGCTACAAAGCAGCATGTAGCTTGTTGCGCAGGCTCACAAGCTGGACTTTTGAGCCTAGAGCAAAGGAAAGCTAAATCTTATTGATGCTCCCAAACTCATCCCAAAAGATGCTTCATTGGCATTCCTCTGCTTAGCTGCAGCTCCTAGAGAGCACATATCTTCTCCAGTGAGAGGTCTTGTACCATGCTATTAAGAGGTGCTGCCATACACTTATTTAGACTATCTCAAGGGATTAATTTCTCAGTTTTTTGTTATTCTTGCTGCTGTAGACCGCCTCTTTTGGTAACTTCTGAGCACTGTAATAGAACCAGAGAGCTGGAGAATGTCTGATCATGTTTGTGTTTCCACCACCAGTCCCCAGGGTGAGGAATTTAGCAGGGCTGTTGCTAAACAACAGCAGCTTCCATAACAAAAAGTAGAGGAAAAAGTAAACCTTAATGCAAAACAAATTGCAGGCAGGACCATTTAAATCTCCTGCAGTTGCTCCCAGCAATGCCCAAGACACATCAGCCTCGCTCGTGACAGCTGCTGGCTCCTGGCATGGCTCTCAGCTCTTCCCCAGGTCTCCCTGGCTCCAGGAACCCTGCCGTCCACCTCAATCTAGCGCTCAGCCACAGAATTTACCCTTGCTGCCACTGAGGTCCTTGCCAACTCTGCCAATCCACAGTACATAGCTATTTTCAAATCAAGACTGAGAGCAAGATACTGACGCAAGTCAGTGTGCAACAGCCTACAAAGGTGCTTCGTGGTTCAGTGATTCCCCGAATTCCAGTTTAAATAGGGTGTATCAGCATGGACAAAATGAGGCATTTGCAGATGGTGTAATCTGGGAGACAGACAAAGGGTACTATTACTCCTACAAACAGACTAAAATGAAATTCCACCAGCATAGCACAGCAGTAGCTGATCCAGCTCCAGTTATTTTTGTCAGCCTCATCTCCCATTTCTGTATCAGTGTAGCACTGTTCTTTCTCAGCCTTAGAATGTGAGCCATTTGGAAATGCGATTGCTCACTGATCCCTATTAACCACCAGTTCCATCATAAAGCCAGTACAGGACAAAGCAGGGAGAAAAAGAATTTGAGAATTTGAGAATATCTGAATAGCTTGTGTAAACTGCCTTTCATTGCTAATCATTCTTAGAAATTAAAAATCTCTGAAATGCCAAGATTGTTTCAATTACAGCTGGTATAGCAATCTCCTTATAGCTAGCTCTCCAAGTAAAATGTTTCCCGCAGTCTTGTCCAGCAGCCACATAAGGTTTTATAGGGGTGGATAGAAGAGATGGCTTGTTATGGGTTTTTGGACTCGTTTAGCTCATTTGGAAGGTGTTTATATGACCAAAGGTAGAACTAGATAAAATGGCTCTTTCAGTATGCAGATTTCTTGAAAGGTTAAATTTATTTCACTCTTCTGAGCAATGGGAATAATCAAGTGAGCCAATGGATATCTCTACACCTCCGAGCTGGTCTTTTTGACTAACAACTACATCAGACCACTCACCTGTGTCTTTTGGAAAGCTGGGAGAAGCTCTAGAAAACTAGACAGTTAACTCCTGGGATACGTTTGAGCTTGGTCTCGTGCACAGACTTAGTTACTTACCAAGAATCTGTTGTGGCAAGGTATCTCTCAACCTCGAGGAGCAGAACCTTAAGCAAGCGTCCCCACTCAAGGGGAGATCCTGGTGTGCAGCCGCTAACATGCAGGAGAGCTCCAAGGGCTCTTGGGCTGTCCACTATTTATAGAGTAAGATAATTGACCTATGGTCATATTCTCATGGGAACAAGATATCTAGGTCCCCACTCCAGACAGTGTTTTGGCTGTGTTGCCAGCCATCCCCCAAAGTCCAGGTTCAACTTATTACATCGGATGTTGCGATGGCCATGATGGCCATGGCCCGAGCAGGAGCAGGAGGAAGGGGGGGAGTTGTGTGGAGGGAGAGGGAGAAAAACGGGGAGAGCACAGCGCCACACATGCCAAAGTCCACTATCGGGTTTTGTAAAAATGTTTCCCTCCTGGAAGGTTTATGCCTCCAGTTCTAAAAAGACAGAGTAATTCCCATGTAGCATGGTAGAGGATTGGCATCTCATACCATTGCTATTTTCATCTGCAAACATCTAAATGCTTTACAAAGAAAGGGTGCCAAAGAAAAGGTAGCTAATTGGAGGCACACAGGTTTTGTCTGTATTTTAGCACAGATGTAGGCTAACACAGTTCTTATGACTGGATGCTGTGCCTATGCAGCAAGTCTCATGGCTGGGTTTCCAACATGTCCATAGACTGCACATGAAACCAGAACCTTCGTATGCTGCTAGGTGCACCCAGGCAGACTAAACACAGTCAGTCTAAGAGGCCTCTGTTGTTGGGAGGTAGAAAAACTGCAGAGCAAGCCCCGCTCTCCACTGCTTCACTGATCGATTGAGATCAGAGGGACTCGGAGGGTTAGAAGTTGCTCATGAGGCAAATGGTAGCTGTTCCTTGCCTTGCCTTCCCTAGGCTTGCCTTAACCTGCCTTGCCTTGCCTTGCCTTCACGTTTCCTTGCCTCACCTTGCTTACCCTGCTGTGCCTTGCCTTGTTCTGCCTTGGCCTGCCTTGTCTTGCCCTGCATTGCTGTTGTTACCAAAGACAAGCTTCTGCTTTGTTTATAACCATATGCTAACTAAAAGGAGTTAATTACTGAGCTTCTTACTGTGTGAGAAAATAGTTGGTCACTGAGCTGATGGGATGGGATAACAAGAAGTAGTTAATCACCTCAAAGTTCTCTCCTTTGTCAAAGAATGTACTCCTGTACCAATTAAGACAGAGCTGGGGCTACTTCAAGGAACATCCTTATCATCCTCAAGAAGCTGGCAAACTTACAGTAAACGTTTACTGTCCTGAGATGACTCAATACTTTAAAAGGATAATGTAAGGAAGGGTATCCTTACCCAAATGACCACATGCCTGCACAGAAGTGTTTTGCAGATGCTGCAAAATTTAATATACATGTGCAAAAGGGCTATTCCATCATCCTAATGAATATGTCAGCCCAGCTGGAGTAATAGATTAGGTAAGCCGAATAATGAGAAACTTTTGTGTATAAATAATGGGTGAATGTCCCTGGTAAGGTGTACTAGACTTGTGGATTTCCACCTAGCACCTGATGTCAAATAAAGCAATATCTCCTCTCTAAACTGCTTCTGGTTTTGAGAGCTTTTGTTTCAGGTAACACACACGACATGCCCTGACTTGACCTGCCCTGCCTTTCCTGCTTGCCATCCATTGCCTTGCTTTGCCGTGTCCTGCCCTACATTGATCTGCCCTGCATTCACCTGCCCTGTCTTGCCTTGCCCTCCCCTGTGTTTCCTTTCCTTGGCTCGCCTTGCCTTCCCTTGCCTTGCTTTACCCAAGCTTGCCCTTGCTGTGCTCTGCCTTGCCTTGTCTTGCCCCTTCTCTCTGCTTTACCTTGCCTTGCCTTCCCCTGCTCAGCCCTGCCTTGCCCTGGCCTGCATTTCCTTGCCTCTCCTTGCCCTGCCCTTCCTGGCCCTGCCTTGACTTGCCTTGTTTTGCCTCTCCTTGCCCTTCATTGCCTTTCCTTGCCTTATTTTCCTTGCTTTGCCTTGCCTTTCCTGCCCTGCCCTGCCCTACCCTTCCTTGCCGTGCTTTGCCCTTCCCCTGCCCTGTCCTTCTTCCCCTGCTTAGCCTTCTCTTCCCCTTCCCTTTCTCCTTCTCCTTCTCCTTCTCCTTCCCCTTCCCCTTCTTTTCCTTTCTTTCTCCTAAGCACAGCTGCTTAAATCCTTGCCCTGTGAAATCCAGTGGGATTAGCAGGCTGAGCAAGTCAGCGCAGGATAGACATTTAATACAGGGGCAAAATTCTTTGTCTCTGGTAATGTATGTCTATTTCCAGGTGGGCTTCCCTATATAACATCGATCCATAGAGGAAAATGAATGGTTTTCCCTTGCTGAAATGCTCTGTAAAAGGTCCAGCGTGAGGCCAGGGGAGGTCATGGTGGTGGGCTGGGTTGGTAATGGCTGCAGCCAGTTGTCAGAGGCCAGGGGAACTGGAGTTTATGCCTGTGCCAACTGTCCGCCCTTCTTGCAGCTTTAGGAGTTGTGTGGCAATCTCCCTAGGTTAGCACAGAGTAGAGGAGTGCAGTGACCGTGGCTTGCTGCTTGTTTTAGGTACTTACAGATTTTGCAGCTTTCCCCATGCTCCCTGCAAATCTCTAGCATCCTGGTGGCAGCAATGCACCAGGACCTCACCGTGACCCAGAATTTCACTTACAATTTCACATTAACCAGTGCTAAATCCCCTGTTTCACGTAGGTATGAAGCTCTCACATTAATGTTTTTAAATCGCTTCTGTCATCTGGTTGGACCTTTAAATCAAGGTTGCTAAAATTAATTTCTTAGGGATTTGCAGATCAGTTCAATCCTGGGGACATCACTCTTGGCATTTATGTCTCTAGAGGTGAAGTGATGAGTCGCAGTGTTCAGAGGTGCTCCCCTCTCACCCCACGTGCTTAAAATTCTTGCTTTCTCATCCCCAAAGTGATCCTGGATTTTCAAGATTCACAGGGGATGTTTCCCAGGGCTCAAGGGAGAATCTACATATAAGGAATTGCTGATGGCATAAATTATCAGCTCTCTGCAGTCTTCACTGAGTCCTGGGTTGAGGAAAAGCAATTAAGGACATATTGATCACTGGGCCAATTTCAAAATCTACCCTTGAGGGCCTGACCTACTTTGGACTAAGCTTGTTCATTGGCAGTTTCCCCCCTGCTCCCAAAAGTAGCTGCATCCATAAAGACACTGCTGCTCTCCTCAGATGGAAGTGGGGTGACAACTCCAGGAGTCCCCCATGTTGGATGGAACCTGCAGCTGGTAACACCTAAGGGGATGCATCAGTGCTGGGCAGATAAATCACAGCTGCCTCCACAACACGCATTCTCAACCCAACCCAGAGTTGACCACTCTGCTAATGGAGCAACTGGGAAAAGCTGGGCAAGCCCATTCTTACTTTTTTTTTTTCTTTTTGGCAGGACCCTTGGCCTGGAGCCCTTGAGAGACCGTAACAATGGGGTAATCTGCAAGGCCAGTTTTACCATTGCTTTTTGGAGCGATTTACCAAGGGAAACAGCTGAAATAGCTGGAACAAGGTATTGCAAATACTTACCTCTCCCCTGCCTGCTCCTATTTGCTTAAATTTAAAGTAGGCTGTCAGATATCATTGGAATTTGGGATATTCTGCTCACGATGATAGAAGAAAATGCTTGAGAGGGAGCTATGTTCTGCCTCTGATATCTGATAGCTGGGAAAGGCTCCAAGAAATGTCTCCTCTGAACTGGGATGCAACAATATGGAGAAAAAACCTTAAACTCTGCCCTCTGCTAAAATTTATAAACTTTACGGGCTCCGTGTCTGAAGGTAACATGGTGGTAAAACTCGATGATTTTGGACCTCTAGTAATGCTGTCACAAATGAGCAGAGTACAGGGCACAGCAACAGCAAAGCAAAACAGAAATCCTGCTCGCTGTTACAATGAAGTGAAAAAAAAAATGGTGGGGAAAAAGAAAAAAGAATCAAACATGCTCTGCCCACCTAACCTTGCTCGGATACGAAGTTTTGACTCCATATCAGTCATGGATCATGTATAAGCTGAAACCTCTGTTTGAGGGTTGCAAAGTGGTGCTGAGCTGTCTGGCAGGCAGAGCGTTGGAGCATGAGCCGGGCTGTGCGGCTTCTTTCTGCCAGTGGCCTCAGCTGACCTGGGGCGTTTTGTCTCCCAGTACCCGTTTCCCAATCTACGCTGTCTGCTCTTTGTAAAGGGCCACCAGCAGGCAGGATGAGGAGAGGTGTCTGCACTGAGCTAAACCTATGATTTTGCGGCTTCATTTCCTCTAGAAATACAACATGGTAGGGGAAAGGCATCCAAAATTTGCAGAGATCAGAGGCAAGGCAGTCTGGGGCAGCCGGCTAAGAACTTCCCCATCAGACTTGTGGAAAGTGGCTTATCTGGGAAGCAGCTTGAGACCCAGCCAGAGTCCCAGACCCGAGAGCAGGCAGTGGGCAAGCGCAGAGGTGGGGCTTATGCTGGGGCTTTTTGTTAGATATAAAAGGCTTAGATGGGTCAATGCTAACCACAGCGCCTGGGACGTGGATGAGGGGAGCTGCGCAGAGAGCAGAGAGTGGTGCTGGCCATGGGGAGGGCAGCCCCAACCCTCCTGGCACTGCTCAGCCTAACAGCAACTACTTGCGATGCCCAGGACACCTGCCCAGGTGAGTGGGGCATAAATCCTACTGCCATCCCACTGAGACAGCTGGTTTCATCTCCCCCATAACACAAGGAGCCTGGGGGAGATGGAGAGAGGGAGAATATGATTTTTTCCTTCTATGTGTTTATTAATTCAGCTGCAAGTGGGAGGAGGGTAAGAAGGAGACTGAAGTCTCAGCAGCCACTTTACAAAACTGCTGGCTCCAGTCAAAGATGTGCATCCTTCCCCACTCACCAGTGGGATCTCAAGGAGCTGGCTGTCCCAGTCAAGGTTTTCCATGCTGGTTAAGGCTTTTTGTTCTTGGTGCCTTGGCCCAGTTAGTGAAGGGTGCAGAGCAATATAAAAGATCAGTCAAGTGCTTGCTGGGTGCCAGGCACCTGGGCACCCTGGGGATGCTGCACAACGCAGCTTTCTGTCTATATTCCTCAAGAAGGCCATAGAGGCAATTTCAAACTGACCCACTGTCAGGAAATTTAGTAGAACCTTTACTGTCTACTGATCAGTCAATGTCACTTACTCTGCTGTCAATACCCCCTCAGGGCACCTCTCGGCTTTTGTTTTATTAAGCTACGTTATATTTGTCATGCATGTAATGTCATATATAACAGCCTCTCTCCCACTGAGCTCCCCTGAGGACAGAGAGATTCAGTGTCTAGCTCCTCTTATATGTGAGATCCTCAATGCCATCTGTTAACCCGTACAACACCTCCAAACTCCCACCCTCGTTACTTTTGCTTGCACTGTTCCTCAACTCCAGAGGGTTTGGCTTCCTCTATAAGACATTTCAGAGCCCTAATAATCTCCATGAAGACTGTTTTAATTTCCTCAGAGGTGAGAATAGTGGGACTCAGTGACGCTGACCGGCTGGCCATTCTCCAAGGATGCCCAGGGATCGCAGGTGCCTCTGGCCCAAAAGGAGAACCAGGTCTCCCAGGAGCAAAAGGTGAGGCCCCAAAAGCCAGCAATGAACAATGAGATATGAGATAGCTTTGTTGTTTTGGGTAAGGGAAGCAAGCTGAGGCTGCAGCAGGCTGGCCTGGCACTGGCTTCTATGAGCAGCTGGAGAGTCGAATCAGCGGGAAAACACCCCACCTAAAGATCCAGAAGGATGGGATCGCACAGAGTTGTCTTTTTTTCCTGAGTCCCGTCACAAGTCTGAAGTGGTCCCGGGGTGTGAGCTACCATAACTCACTTGTTTCTTCTACAGTAAAAACATCCATTTATTTTCTGAGTCTTTATTGAACACTCTGGGCAGGAGGGAGGCTGCAGTGGTCCTGCATGTCTAAGGGGGAACAGTTTGGGAACTGGACTGGCACCACCTACCCCAGGAAGCAAGGGAGATGGAGGTCTTAAGGGTTTTCATAGCCAAATCATAGAGAAGGTGAATCCCATTAGCAGGGGGAGCAGATCCACTGCAGCAAAATAGGAATTCATATGTGAACTGCAAATCGGGACTCACACTGGCAGTAGCAGTGTCATGTAGCTTCAACAGAAGAAAAGGAGTAAAATATGTGGCAAGACTGAATCTAATTATCAAAACCCAGCTTCCTTGTTTCTATGAAATCCAAGGCCCAGCTGCTTGGGCTTCTGTATCATCTCCCCTCTGGTCAGCTTGCAATGTGCATGCATAAACTGAGTCTTTCCTTGCAGGAGAAATGGGAGCCCAGGGATTCCCTGGGAAAGCAGGACCACCTGGTACAAAAGGTAATGCATAACATTCAGCTCTAATTCATAAATCTATCCAAGTTCAGGACACGTATTGGGAGACTGGGTCTACAGAGATGAACTGTAGAGTTGCTCATAGTCCAAGAAACAGCCCTGAAGTAGCGTAGGTAAAGCAGGATTTGGGGGTATGGATCTTGCATGGGGTCAGTACTAGAAATACTGTCCTTGAGTGGTACCACATCACAGGGAAAGATACTACTACTCTTCTTGAAGTTCTCCACTGAAACCAGACCTCTCCACATTCCCTAGTCCTACCCTAACCTGCCTCCACCATGACAAACCTGACCAAATGCCCCCACTCTCTGAGGAGCTTTGGGGTGCTTCAGCGAACAGGTCTGATGCAGAGACACAATGCTGAGTGCTTCCAGCAGCCTCCAGGCCTGGACTCGGTATGCAATGCCACTGTAGCCCACTTGACCAGAAGGATGGGATCAAACCACCAGGAAACAGCTGGCACAGGGTGAAGCATGGAGGAAATGGGGGGGGGTGGGTGGGTGTCTTTGCAATGGGATGAGTTCCTGAAAAGAGGAGGATGTCTGCTGAGAAATCAGCTTTCACTCCATGGCTGTGCTTAAGGTCTTCAGCGGGATCTGTGTGCTGCAGACATCGGAAAATTGTCTCTCCTAAAGAAACCAGTTCCCAGCACGATGTGGCACTCAGGAACTGAGCACTGGTGCACTGACTAGCTGAGAAAACTAGCTGGCAGCACCAGCTGGGACGCTCAGCAGAGTACCATGGCTTTGCACCACTTGACAGCCTCTCCTGTACATTTGGGACATATGGAGGGGGTGGACCCCCCACATGGGGAGCCACAGTAATTCACTTGCATTTAGTCATCTGTGATGAGTATTCTCCTCTTGTCTCTTGCAGGAGCAGCTGGAGAGCCTGGCTTCCCAGGACCAAAAGGTAAATTCATGCTGTGGTGAATTTGTCATGTGCACTGGTTGAGTTAAACTTCCACCCTTTGCTGTTCTGGAACAACAGACCAGGTGGGAGTAACTATAGAGAAATAAAAGTACCCCACCAGGTACTGCAGGGGCTGTTTGATGACATTTGTGCCCCATCATAGGCTCAGCCCCAGTTTGGGTGGTGGGAGCAGCCCCACTCCCAAGCTGGCTGTTCAGAACAGGGGCTGCCCCCAGCGTGGGCGCCTGATGTTGCTGCCCAGCACTATCAGCTACAGAAACTGCAAGGCTTCACGTGCCCCAGCCTGAGGGACCAGCCAGATTTGGGCAGACCTCTGAGCTTCCCGGGCTATGGCAAAAGGCGGAGGCTCAGATGTAGCTCAGTAGGTGCTAGTGCTGGAGGAATGTGTCTCTCTACCAGCACTAGCAATAGGGCAGAGGGACGATGTGCATCCTGCACGCGAGGGCCACTGGCACCCGTCGCTGAGCACGGTCTGCACTGTGGCATCCCTCACTGGAGCTTGGCTTGTAATAGCTGGGGACCAAGCACTGCTGATCTGGTGGCCAGTTCAGCACATTTGCTCCAGCTGTCACCGGAGCTGCTCCCAAACCACCGACTAAAGCCCTCTGCCAGCAGCAGCCACTCCCTTCCCGGGGATTTTGACCCTGCCTTCCCACGGGTGCATTTCTGCCTCTTTCCCACACCCACCTGCTCCCGTCCCACATCTTCCAGCCCAACGGGATTCACTGGCACAAAATGTTGGTACCCAACTCCGTGGGCTGGCCAGCAGCAGGCAGAGCAGCCAGGTCCAACAGAGACACATCTTGTGTCCGTCTTGCCCTTTAGACCTCCCAGCCCCAAATCAGATGTTAGGGGAAAATATATCATGCTGGGTCCAACAGCCTAAGAGAGACAAGGCTGCTGCTCCTTGTGCATCTATAACATGTCCCACACCCTGGCAGCCAGTTCATGTGCCTGCTAGGTGTCCTGGAGAGCTGCTCCTGGTGACTGAGGGTGCTGGGTATCACTGCTGTAATTACAGAAGTCTGTGACTTGGGTTCCGACCTGCACTTGTCACTCTGTGCAGATGTGCCTTTGATGGGCTGGTGAGTCTCCTCTCGTGGGCCTGGGAGCAGCCAGGACAGAACGTATGTTGAGTTACTCCTCCTGCCTGCTATCTCTTTGCCTCTGTTGTGTGCTCGGATGAGCTAAACACTTCCCTTAACATCACAGCCCTTTACCACTGCAGCAGGATTTGTCTTGAAAAGCAATGATGCCAAGTGCTGGAGGAGGGGAGGGCAGGGTGTGGAAGGTGAAGAGCAATCGATGGTGTTGTTTGTTCAACAGGAGTGAAAGGAGAGCCTGGATTTCCGGAAACATGGGGTGAGTTTCATCCTAGGTCCTTCCTGCCACTGTTGGCTTTGCAGAACAGGTGGTGGTGGACTCCCTGCACCAGAAGTCAGGACAGATCAGCAATAAAAAACACATTCAGAGTGACACAGAAGGACTGAGTAAGGAAATATCACTGTTAACCCATTTGCTTCTCACAACCACATGCAGCTTCTGTGTGTCTACTCTGTAATCCAGCCATGCCAGGAAAGTCATGTCCGCTGAGAATTACTTGAGTCACCTGCCCTCTGTGTGTGACAGGGGAGGTCTGTCTTAGTTTTTGAGAGCCTGGTTTCCAAGATGAAACAACCAGAAACACCTCTATAGATATACTGGTACTTCAAAGGCAGTTATACCACCATGCTTGCTGTGACATGTTCAGTAGACACAGAGTTCATGTGTGCCGTAGCGCTCACATTAAGTTAATCACTTAAAAAAAATAGAAAGAAAGAAAGAAAACAAACAAGCTTCAGTTGGCCCATCTGTCTCCATGAGCTAAAGCCAAAGCAGAGATACAACCTGCTCTGGCTACACATGGTTGCCATAGGGCCACAGTCATGTGCAGAGGCTCGGGCAGATCAGAGCTGCTGTAATACCTGAAAGAGGGAGACTGGGATGCCGCTGAACCGGCCCCTTGCTGCCCCAGGCACTCCTCTGCCCGTTTTTTGTTTCCTGGGCATGTAAAAACATTTGACTAATAAGGAACAGGCCAAGTCCAGGACTTGTTAGGAAGGACACCCATGCCCACAAGACAGCCTGGTGTAGCTGCATGTCCATTCATCCCAGCACACGCGGCCACCTGCACCACCAGCACCACCATCTTGGATCATCCCCCAGGGGTTTCCCCTGTGAAAGCCACAGACACAGCTATAAGCTGGGATGTCTGCTAGGAACCATTCCAGTTAATTCTTTGGCATCTCTGAATCTGAGCTTCTGTCATCAGGTATGGTTTTGGGGACTAAAAATAAATTTATACATAATATATATATATGTATATGCAAAAGTACCATCTGTCCAATCCATGGAGGATGATCTGAACACTGTTTTCTGTATTATGGGTAGGTGTTTTTCTGTGTCACCACTCCTTTGCTGCCAACTACCCACACACTCTCTGTCCTCCATAAGTACCTGAGCCTGGACAAATTCCTGGATCATGAGTTTGTCGTCCCACTCAGAGCAACTCTATCACCCAGATCCCCAAAAGAGTTGCTGCAGATGAGAGGAGTCTGAGCACCTTAGACCATCTCTTAGAAGGTGTCCATCTCCCCTGTGACATATGGACTCAGAAACTGCAGTGGGGTTTGGCTCCCAATAGGTGTGTTCTGGAGTCCTGCAGTGCAAAGAGCCGGGAGGCTGAAGGGGTCAAAGCCTCTGGCTTAGAGCACGAGGCTGAGGCGCAGTGAGCACATTATAACTCTTTCCACTCGATCTCTTTCCCTGATTTGCACAGAAGCCAGGAACTGCCAAGAGCTCTTGGGTAAAGGAAAGATCCTGAGTGGCTGGTATACCATCTACCCCCAAGGCTGCAACACCACCACTGTCTTCTGCGACATGGACACGGATGGCGGAGGATGGATTGTAAGATGAGGTTTCTATGTCCCTACAGTGATTTTTATTAAGGCTGCAAAGGATTGCACCAAAATAGAACAAAAAGGGAGGAAACCACACACTGAGGGGACAGCTGAGGTTCACATCAGCAAGCCTGGGTGAAGCCTTGTGGATGCAGGGGATTCTCCCAGGAGATGTCTCTGGGAGCAGGCTGAGCACCATGAACCCACCCCCTGCTTAAATCAGCAAATCATTTCCTCCTTATTTCTGAGGGCAGATGGAGGAGATCTGTGAGTGAGGGATTCCCCTGGAGTTCAGTCCCCAGAGACCCACAGGTGTGTCCTGAGGCAGGGGGAGTACGTTGCTGTGGGCTCTGCCACCCAAGTACTGTGGATGCTTTTGGGGGGGGTCTGGCGGGGCTGAGGCTCTCCTTTCCTTCCTTTCCTTCAGGTTTTCCAGAGGCGCTGGGATGGGTCAGTGAACTTCTTGCGAGATTGGGACTCATACAAACGAGGCTTTGGCAACCAGCTTACAGAGTTCTGGCTGGGGAATGACAACATCCACCTCCTCACCTCGCTGGGTAAGGTCTGCCTGCATCCTGGGCTGGGGCCCTGAGAGTCCAACCCCTGTGCCACACTTGGTCCTTAAAGGACTCTGAATATCTCACATCCACCTGAGGCCACAACAGTTAATCCTAAACAGCATGCAGGGTCTTGCAGCTCATTGCGCACAGGGAATTGCACTTTAAAACAAGGAAACCTAGAAGCCAGGGAAGCCTTGGAGTCACAGTTTTGTGCAGGACTCCTGGGCATGTAGCTCTCAGTGCCCGTGACCACCCAACATCAGATCAGAAAAGGTACTTCACAAGAAAGCCATTAAAGGTACAGGAGGTTCTGCAGGAATTTCAAATAAATCATAATCTCTCAAATAGGGAAAGCTCCTCTCAGGTTAGCTCAGGGCTCCTTAAACCCTCCAGCCTAAAATCCAGATACGTATTGACCATCAGCCCTGCACCACCACTGTCAACCTTCTCTTCTAGGACCCTGTGAACTCCGCATTGACCTGAGAGACTTTGAAAACAACTACTACTTTGCCAAGTATGCTTCGTTCAGAGTTTTAGGCGAGTCTGAGAAATATAAGCTGGTCCTAGGAGACTTCCTGGGTGGAAACGCTGGTAAGTTAGCAGCAGGTCACTGGGAAAGGCTGCTCTCTAGAGGATTTCAGAACTGTATAGCATTTATAGTGTAGGGCTGTATCATGCAAACTCTTTGTACCATCTACGTTTTGGGTCAATTTTTTTAAAACTGGCCACGGTACCCCAGATGCTGAGTGACCTCTGGTGCAGGGAAGGACAAGGACACCCATCACCCACAGAGTGCGACCCAGAGCATTACCTACAAGCCAACCACATGGTTTAGCAGCAAATGTGGAGCCTGGTTCTGAGCAGCACCTCATCCAATGTAACCTTCCCAACAGCTCTGCAGCAACCGGGCAAAGTTCTGCTTTCAGTTACATTGGAATGAAATTTTTGCCCATGAAGCTTGGCATTTCCAGGGCTGGGGTGCTGTTCAATACTTGCAGCATCAGCGCTGCATCCTCTTAATGCCTGATGCTTTGTTTTTCTCTAAAAAGAAAACAAAGCCTCTGCAAAATTCAATAACCCTCTTGCAGGAATGAGTGAAACCAACACCTGAGACAGCAGGGCTCTGGGTTTATGTGTTTATGTTTATGTACACTGCAACTCTGTCTGATAGTCCAGACCTCAATATGTCTGCAGAGAATAGGAGTGGTGCAAGAGAAGTGACACCCCTGTAATTGCGAGCAGAATCTAGCCCATTTGATTCACAGGCATAGATAAGTTCTCTGTGCGTTTTAGCAGAGCTCAGGATACTCCTTTTCTGCAGGAGCAAGGAGGAAACCTGGGCAACGAAGAGAACAGCAGGATTTATAAAATCTGCCTTGCATCCAGCAAGGCCCACTGATACCTTGAGAGGTGCACAGAAACTTTAGGTTCCCTTTTGTGCTCTCCACTGCAGTAACTGTGAACGTGTACTCTCTGCAGGAGACTCCTTATCATACCACAAGGACATGCCATTTTCAACAACAGACCAGGACAACGACATGAGCTCCTTTAACTGTGCCACAGAATACAAGGGAGCGTGGTGGTACAATGACTGCCATTACTCCAACCTGAATGGGATGTACTGGCCAGGTGTCCACGGGAGCTACGCTGATGGCATAAACTGGAAGACAGGCAAAGAATACCATTACTCCCATAAGCGAACAGAAATGAAATTCAGGCCAGTTTAACATGGTGAGAGGGTGTCTGACAGGCACCAATGGTGCCACTCAACAGCCAAGAGAAGACACAAAACATAACATTGTTTGAGGGATAAATTGGACCAGGAAGGCTACTACAGGTTGTACCTTCAGCCTAGAGCATGCTTTTAGAGACCAGAAGAGATCAGTGCTGGTTTGAGGTCCTGTGAACACCGAACTGTCACCCTGGACTGTCTCCAGCAGCCCCCCAGATGCCGACTGAGCCCGAACAGCTTTTTCTGAAAAGTGTGTTACCTTGATTTAAAGACCAAGTGATGGTGAGGCTACTGCATCTCAGTAAAGCTCTCAGATATTATTACACTAAATGGTAATTTTCAGTCTAATCCACATATGTGAAGCCTCCAGTGTTCTTGCCATTCGACCCATGAGCCATCTGAAAGGCAGTGAATTCCCGGCCACTCTGCAGGCTGTGATGGAGCCACGATGTAGACCAGCATGGAAAGGCTTGAACTTCCAGCACAGGGCTGTCAGCACTGCCCTCCTTCCCTCCCCACTGCCTCACACAGCATGTGCTCCAGGACCTCAGGTGGGACCTCAGTTTCTGGAACCACAGTAGCGTTGCCCAGCACGTCCCTCCACAGCACAGCTACAGCTGGGACCAGAGTCAGCTTCAGCCACTCCTGCAGGGCACGTTCCAAGATCTCATTCTTTAGCCACTGTGGACCAAGAGCCAGATACAAAACAGTCTGTCCAGCAACATGTGTGGTACCAAGACACTACAGTAGTCCCAAGTCAAGCCTTGCACAAGTGGACATCATGTAAATTGCCACCAGGTACCAGTATCTTCCATTTCACCTTGTTTCCAGTAGCATTTGAAGATGGGCTATCTGCTGGTGGATGGAGGCAGCTCATCCCGTTTTTGTGATGTTTTATTTCACTATTAGCAGAACTGGTTAAAGGGTCTCTTCTTCCTGCACTCCTGCTTCTGGACTCCCTCACAGCTGATGCAGAGGAGGAGAGCCGAGTGCTAACTCCTCACTGCAGGGACAGACTAGGGTCAGTGGAAGCAGAGTGTTTTTGTGTGAAATGTTCCTAACAGTTTATCACCTATTTATTGCGCAGCTGTGTACAGCTCCAGCCCTACAACACTTGAATGCAAACTTTATGGGTGAGAAGAGCGAAGAGGCAACTCACCCAGCACAACACAGCGTCACCCATATGCTATGAAATAAACCTGAGGTTTTTCATGTCCCTATTCACTAGGTCCTGTCCCTGCTCCCTTCTTTTCAGGTACATGAGAAAGAGCAGAGAAGCACACACCGCAAGTCCCATAGTCACTTCCCCATCTCCAGGAGCTCTGTTTTTCTTCTTACAGTCAGATTGATCTGCCCTCAGCAGGAGCAGGCGCAAGGTCCCACAGCAGCCAGCTGTGTCTCACCCCATCTGAGAGGCCCAAGATGCTGCCATAGACAGTTCTGCAGAACCACAGAATCCTCTGCAGAGATGTACGAGCTGCTGCTGACATCCTCAGCTTTAAGCTAGCTGGAAGTGCTCAATCCCCTTTTTCTGCTCCCCTCTGTCTTCTTCTCTTACTACACAGAAACTTTCGACATTTAAATGTCATCTGTGAAGGACACCGATGTTAGAGGGGTTGAGAGCACATGGAGAAGAGTTTACCCAAGCCATCTGGTCAATATTCCCAGACCACCACCTGACTCCATAGAGGAAATATTCAGTTATGACAAGCCATCGCCAGTGCTAGGTGAGGTAGCTTGGACCTGGCTGCGGAGTGAAATTCTCCTGTGTCCTCTCAGCTGGCACACTGAGCCATGGGCTGGCACTGCCTCCCCTCCAGCATGAGTCCCAACCACTGCAAGGCAGAAAAATGCTCCCTGTGCTCATACAGGCATGTGGGGAAGAGGGTCCATGGGGCTGATGGTCCATCCCAGGCACCATGCCTGCAGCAGTCACAGAGAAGGCTTGCACTGACTCCAGCCAGGAGGAACTGGATCCCTAAGTTACATATACATACTACAAGCCCAGAGCTCCCACCTCTCCTGAACAGAAGGGTTTCCACTCTTCCATCAGCTCTCACTCCTGACCAGTGGGGGAAAAGGCTGGGAACAGGCTTGAGATGTTCTAAAGGACATGCTCCCCAAACTGCCAGGACACCATCCAGTCCCTCTTGCTTTCCATCCTCTTGCCAAGGGTCCCCAAAAGAAAAGCAGAATAGCCCCAGTCAATCTGTGACTGATCCTGGTCACTGCTCACCTCAGGGCTTTTTCTGTGTGTCCTGGAAAGCTCAAGGATCAGGTTTGCATTTTGTGTTCTTCTTATTAGTGGATCTGGAAAGGGCCAGCCCTGAAGGCTAGAAATGACAACATACCTGGACGTTCTCTGGACATTTCCCTTGCTGCAAATAATGACAAGTGAGGCTGGGGAGTCCCCAGAGGAGTAGGGTGGGCCAGACTATGGGGTGTGGGAAGAGGACCTGGTTTCTGCTGAATCAGGGAGCCTGGACAAGAGGCTGGACACGTCTCTGATGGCTTGTTGATGCACAGCCATCTGAAGGCAAAAACGGTCCTCTCAGGCTCCCCCCAGACCAGGGCTGCCTCCGGTGAGTCCCTCCTGCATTGTCTGGGACACGGGAAGACCCAGCAGTCCAAACCACCAATGGGATTACCGCCAGCCTCCAAGGGCTGCAGAGATTCTCTTTCCAGGGAGGAATGCACCACTTTGGGCACAGGCAAGTGCCCGGAGATTTCATCTGTAAATCTAAAAGCTGATTGACTTCAAGAAACTGGACTTCAGAAGGAAAGGTCTCCTTCCTACCTAACACTGAAGACTATCACTTGAGGAGCTCAGAGAAATAAGCTTCAGCACTGCTCTCTGATTTGTGTTTGGATGCAGCAGACCCAGTAGTCCTGGCACAGTGAACACCTTCCTCCAATATTCGGAGGTGTCCTTGTGAGAGGGCTGCATCTGAAGAGTAACTAACGCTTATGAGTAAGCACAAAACAAGCTGCAGCTGAGGAAGGGAAATCATTTCACTGTGATTTGGTTCTTTTGGCTTATAGGCTGCTGGGGTGGACAAGATGAATCCAGCACCCTTTGCACTATGCTTCTGCTGCTGCTGTTACCTTCTGCCCACCGAACCGACATGAAGGGGTGACAGTAGCTGACCCTGCCATAAACTGAGGGCGCAGGGGCGGGGGGAATGGACTCAAAATACCACTCGCTCATAAGTAATACTCCTTTGTAAATTACTTTTAACTAAGGGCTTATTATGCCAGCTATGCTGACAGAGCATGAAGCTGTTCGTTTAGTTGTGTTCAGAAACACGGCATTTCGGCAGCACCACTCAGCAGACCCAGGATGATGAAACACAGTAGCCAGGGCTGATGTGGAAGAAAACCACTAGATTTTTATTCCCAAATGGCATTTATAAAAACAAACAAAGAAAGACACAATGGAGGATGCAGGAACATGAGGCCTGTGGAACGCAGCACGGCCAGGTCTGTGCCGTTGGCACCTGCGGCAAGCAGCCAACAGAGGGAGGAGAGGCAGAGGAGGCAGTTCCTGGTCAGGTCCAGCAATAGCAAGCCTGCTGCGCCGCCCAGACCCCCCACCCTCCATCACAGTCGCTTCAGTTAAGTGCCAGGACTCCAAGACATGAAATTCAACCACTGACCTGGACTTTGCATCAGGCTGGCACAGAGGAGGCAGGCACTGTGCTCCCAGCACAGTACCTGGAGGCCACCTCAGCAGGTTTCCCACGCTCGCCTCTCCCTCCAGCTCTGATCAGTGAAGAGAAGCTCCTGGTCCACAAGATGCACCAGACAAATTCGCAGACCACCTCTGTCCTCTGCAGACTCCCAAGATTGGCTTTTCTAGTCCATATGGTACCTGCAGACAGTCTCAGTCCCGCCTGCCCCTGCAGCAGGCACCACATGTCCTTCTAGCAAGGACCTGATATCCTTCGGTCACCTGAGAGCCAGCATGTGGCTTCACCATGAGAGCGGATGGGTTGCATGGCAAGCCCAAAAGAAACACAGTTCTAATCCACTGCAGCTCAGATTGTGCTGCTAATGCTGTCCTTTGTGCTCTGTGCTACCCACCACCACCACCTCTCCCTCCCCTTCCCCTACCCCGGATCTGTTTAATCTTTGAGCTTCTTACCCTGAGCAGATAAATAAACCCAAACGATCTTCCTTCATACAGCAGCAGCACCAATCCACATGCCTTTTCTACTGTGTCCCAGTCCCATGGTTGTTGTTCTGCAGGATGTCAGATGTACGGCTGGAAGAAGGACCAACCCAGTCTGCAGTCGGGCACCACCAGCACCAAGCCTTGCTGGTCCTGGGAAGGGGGTGGCCAGCAGAGGAAAGTGCCCCTGGAACAAGACACCTTCACCCTGTAACAGGCCATTTGAGGGATCAGTATGTTGAAGGATCTTCCTTTAGTCAAACTCTTGTGCGGGAGGAGCAGGGGAAGAGTAGACTCCAGCTTGGCAGACCAGGCAGCACGGGGAAGGCTGGAGAAAGGCTCTGTGAGAGCAATGCAACCAGCCAGGGACTGATCCAAGGTGGACAGCTATCCACCATCCATAGGGGCCTTTGGAAAAGGCTTTGTATCCTTAATGCTTTGGGTGTTAGGACATACTGTTGGATTCCTCATTCTCAAGCCTATTCCTCTATGGAATAGGGAGCCTGGGAAGCCTTAGAAGGTTGCAGTTAGCTTCTCTGGTCCATCTCCTGGTAGCCAAATATATACCCTGTGATTTTCGTCCAACACATTGCTGTGATGCTGGTGGTGGGTGGTTCTCACTGAAGACACACATACACATATATCACTGCTGTTTGCACTGCTGTTGCAGTCATTTCACTTCACTAGTCTGAAGTTCCCAAACTGGTACAAGACAAAAAGTGGCCACTCTCCCTCCTCCAGGTTGAAAAGCTTCCCTTCTTTTCAGTCTTCTACTTCTTGAGGCTTTGCTTCACCCCACTGGCAGTATCCAGCTGGGATGAAGGTATTTGCTGGGCAGTTTACTGTTGAGCGGGAGGTTTCTTGTGCAAATAAGTCAGTATCCCACAAAAGCACAATGGCACGTCTGGGGAATGAGGAGCTGCAGATGCCCCCTGGAGATGTGGCTAAAGTAGTGACCCTGGTGCCATTCAGTGGGTTTCATGCCAGCTCCTGATTTCTTATAATCCCTGGTGAAAATGTACCGTGGTCCTCCACTTGGTCTTTATCCCAGCACACCACTGACACTCCCTTCTGCAGGCACCACGGCACAGAGACGTTAGGCTATATATTACACCAAATCCAGCTCCAAGAGCTTGAGATGAGGACTCCAGGTAGATCTACCACTATGTAGGAGAACAGCCTTCAAGCTGTAGGTTGAAGGCGCATTGGGCAAAACACTGTACAAATACTTTTTGGTGGACAGATGAATGATCCTTGCTTCAAGAGCTTACAATCTACAAGAGCAGAGCCACAGCTCCACCACTACACAGACATTATACCTATTTACACCCACAAACATTTTGGTCCCAGCAGAACATGTCTTTCAGAACAATGGCCCAGCAACCAGCTGATCTGAGGGCAAGGACTCAACTGCTCACCTCTTTCTCTTAATTTGCAATGCCAGACCATTTCTCGCCATTATTCTTTCCACCCCTGGTTTGGATCCGCAGCCCCAGCACCCTCCTCTGGCCCACACAAGAAAACACGGCATCAAAACAAAGTCCCTTCCTGGCTGCATGAGCCCTGGGGCCGACGAGGGTGTCCCACATCGCCAAGGAGGCGATGAGTGCTGGGCCAGGCAGAGATATGGGTGAGATGCTGGATGATGCTGGACCCAGCTCTCCCCCCGTTTCAGCCTCCAAAGCTGTTGGCACTGTGCTTGTCGCCATGTTTGCGGTGGGACGAGGAGGGGGGTGGCAGAACCTTCCGCGTTTGAGCCCCAGTCAATGGCAGTGGGGAGAAATCCAGACTGCTCTGATGTTGGGACTTGTGTCTGGCAAAGCTTTTCTGAGAGGAGATATTAGTTAGTTAGTTAGTTCGTATCTCGATAAGGCACACCCTCCCCATCGTCTCAGCCAGTTGCAGGTTGGCACCCTGTGGGTGACCCCAGCTGACTCTCAAAAACCTCACAAGATGCCTCCATGCCTGCGTGTGCCCTGAGCACAATGCCAGGAGACCCAGCCAGAGACCTTACAGAGCATACCTGTTCCTGCAAGGCTGCTGGATGGGTGCTTTAAGGCTTTGAAATACAAGGCGACTCTGAAGCTCACCAAGCACCCCAAAACCCTTCTCCTTCACGCCGCACAGACCCCTGTCCTCTGAGAGGCAATTCCCCAAGGCCACAGGGGTGGAGAAGGGAAAGGCCCTGGGTCCAGGGGGCACGAGGAAGCAGGAGAGGATGATGTTTCTGTTTGCCTTTGACAAGCAAACAGACAAAGGCTGCTCGGTGTCCCAATTACATCTGTTAAAAACCTCATATAGGAAAAATAGACACTTGGTAAGTCCCTTCTCCATTTTTAACCATGTTTTCCACCCAAGAAATTAGAGACTGAGACTATGATTAAATAAACACCAGCACATCACTTAGCTCTTCCCTTCCCACCTTCCTTCTTCACTCCTGACCCCCCAGACAGTTAATTTACAGTTTGGGCAATTCTCTGCCAAGCCTCACAGGAGGCAGGCATCTCAGCTTGAAAGCTGATTGTCCCTCCTAGGCTCCAGGCTCTCCGTGACATCCTCCAACTCATCCAGGATTTCAGAGAAAGATGGCCTCTTAAATGCTTCCACCTGGAACGAGAAGGGAAAGCTGAAGAGAACATCCTGGACAGGAGGTGGGTGCTCTGCAGCAGCTCTGCTGGGTCCCGCAAGGCTGGCCAACGGCATCCATCCACCGTTAGCACTGGTCTGGGTCACACACCTGCTGGTGGAGCCTTCTGGCATCATCCAGCACCTGGTGATCCATGCCCAGGCTGCTGCAAACGAGCAGCCGCAGGACAGGTCCTATGGTGTGGCACAGCTCAAGCAAAGGCAGTGAGATGCTGAAAACCAGCCTGACGCACCCCAACCTGGACGGGGTGTGGGAACTGCTCGTCCCAAAGTCCACCCAAACGGTGCAGGGGCAGGCGTCGTGCAGGGAAAGGCTGCAGGCTGGTATCAGGAAGGAGATGTATCATTCCCTGAACTTTTTTGTGACACTCAGGATCTAACTGTCTTGTCTCCCTGATGCAGCTCATTCTCCGTGGGCTGTGATCCCCCAGCCTTCCCAGTGCCATCGGGATGTACCCAAAGTGAGGGATACAGCCCGGGGCACCCTCTTTGTGCCATCCTGGGGCTGTTCTTTGTACCCGACCCCGCAGTGCCAGCCTGGGGAGCTGCACCAGAACCTGCACATCACACAAGGGCAGAGAACAGCCCCAAGGGTAATTTCTGGCAGAAGCATTAGGAAGCTCCCCACCAGAGATACAAGATCTGAATATACATACATCTAAGCCAGTTGCTGACATGAATCACTCCTCTGATTCAGGACCAGTTACTCACACTCCTCAGGATTTACTTCCATTTGCTGCCTTGCTCCTACCAATTAGGTGCATTATGACCATCCAGCTTCTCCGCTCTCTCCCTGATTACTGCCTTTGTCTTTCTCTTCCTTTCAGAGACTAACTTGAATCCTCACTTTCTCTCTGCTTTGCCTCCTGAGGCTTGGGGCAGTATGATGAGGCCCCCTAGCTTTCACTGTTACCTTTTATGCCAAAGCAAGAAAGGTTGGAGAACTATGCTCTGATGATACCTGTCACACCAGGACTGGTAAGAGAGAGGCAGTGCCCTCCAGAAAGGATCAGCCAGATGCCTTTGCCTGCAGCCTGGCTTAAGGAGGGACTGGACATCACCACCAACCCACTTCCCACTCTGCAGTCAATAAGCAAGGGAACAGGCAGGACCATGTGATGTTTTGGGCTGTAATACACAAACTTCTCCCAGGGGCAAAATTGCACACTGGATGAAAACATACTACTGACCCAGGAAGATCTCATCACTTCACAGCTCAAGTGGCAGAGCCCTGTGTGCTAGCACTGAGAGCAGCAGGTTCAAGCTCTCCAGGTTTCACACAACTAGCAAGAATCTCACCCGACAGCAGCTAGCAGCAAGGTCCATCACCCGCGTGGGGCATTTGCTGATCATTCCTTGGAAGGCAGCAACATCCAAGCCATAATCCTGTGAGGAAGGGGAAAGAGTATGTAGAAAAGACTTCAGCTATAAAGTAATTTAAAAGCTCTTCATCCTTCTCAAGGTGTTAAAGCACAAAATGCTCGTAGCTTAAAGCTTTCAGGGTCTCCATCACAGCTATTTTACTGATGGCTTTGCAAAGGTACCAGGCAACATCAGCTCTGGCAGGACTGCACGGATGGCAAATCATTAGCAGAGCTGGAAGACTGCAGCATCCTTCTGCTTGCTCCTTCTGCTATCCCTGCGGGGCAGCATGTGTCCTCCTGGAAAAGCTCAGACTAAGGCAACAAGAGCCATAAAAGCAGAAACCAGCAGAGAAACCAGCACCAGGTGCTGCGCAGTGGCTGCCGAGGACAGGAACTGCAGGTAATCTGGTCTTCCAACAGCAACTGAGAGTCGAAGGGGTCCAGCCAGCTGTTTCCACAACTACAGCTTTGTCCCTCCAGACTTCAGTCTCTGATACGTAATTCTCCTTGTGAGCACAGGTGGAGTGTTAGTTCCTGTTCAGTCTCACAGACACACGGAACAATCTCTGGTGACTGCAGGTTCTTTGCATTGCTCCTTGGAAAGCAGCGATTTGCTGTTTTCCTGTTGGGTTTTTCATTGCTGTTCAGGATAAACTTTCCCTTCCCACTTTGTGGAAGGGAAATGATACAAGGGTTGAAACAAAAAAGGCCGCGTTTTCAGGGGAGCCCACTGTTTCCAAATGAACCGTGTATTAACTGCAGCGTATTTGAAAATAAACATTTTTTATGGAAGTTGTGTTTAACCTGCCACTTCAGTGAAGAAGCTGAAATGTCAAAGCGAAATGAAGTATTTGGAATTAAGGTCTTTAAATTTCATCTCATATTGTTGATCTAAAAAAATTTTTGAAACTATAAATGCACTGAACACTTGTGTACTGAAAATTTTGAGATCAGATTTTCTCATGGAAAAACCTCTAGTCAGAAACCTCAGTGTGAACACATACACATGTGTACAGGTCTCTCTGGTCCAGAGAGAAGCCACAGTCTGGTACCATGGAGAAAACACCATTACCTGAGTCCTGGGAAGCACTTCGGGGTCAGCTGGGATCCTGCCCAAGATTTCACAGAGGACAATGCCAAAGGAAAACACATCCACCTGAAGGAGGGGTGGGAGAGCAGGAGGTGGGACGGGGCATGCACAGAAGCAAAAAATGAGAAAGGAGAGTACCAATGACAAGGTTTTTCCATTAGTTACACAAAAGCCCATTAAAAAAGGCCACTGGAGAGAGAGGCAGCAAACCCCTAAACTTCTTCTGGGCTTCTGAATCCACCCAGAAAACACCACAGCCCCACTTGACCTCATTTTCAGAAAGCCTGGCCCCATGCTCTTGTTCAATGTGCCTGGTGCTTCTCCCATAGCTCTGGCACTCCCACAGATCCTGCAACAGGCTCATCAGGCTGTAACTCATCACACATCTTCCTCAGAGAGGTTTCACTGTGTCCACGGCAGCAATCCACTTCCCTAAAAGTTTAACTTAACAAGGCCACATAAGGAACTTCCAAGTTGCTAGGCAGAGTATTACTGGGCTGCATCAAGAGAAGTGTGGCCAGCAGGTCTCGGGAGGTGATTCTGCCCCTCTGCTCTGCTCTGCACTCGTGAGACCCCACCTGGAGTACTGTGTCCAGCTTTGGAGTCCTCAACACAGGAAGGACATGGACCTGTTGGAATGGGTCCAGCGGAGGGCCACGAGGATGATCAGAGGGATGGAGCACCTCTCCTATGAAGACAGGCTGAGAAAGCTGGGGTTGTTCAGCCTCGAGAAGAGAAGGCTTCGGGGAGACCTTATAACAGCCTATCAATATCTGAAGGGAGCCTACAGAAGAGCCGGAGAGGGACTCTTTACCAGGAAGTGCAGTGACAGGACAAGGGGCAACGGTTTTAAATTGGAAGAGGGGAGATTTAGATTAGATACCAGAAAGAAATTCTTTCCTGTGAGGGTGGTGAGACACTGGAACAGGTTGCCCAGGGAGGTTGTGGATGCCCCATCCCTGGAGGGGTTCAAGGCCAGGCTGGATGGGGCTTTGAGCAACCTGCTCTAGTGGAAGGTGTCCCTGCCCATGGCAGGGGGGTTGGAACTCGATGATCTTTAAGGTCCCTTCCAACTCTAACCATTCTATGATTCTATGATTCTAAGTATATTATTGAATTCTGTGATTCTAAGCAAAGGTCCAGGTAGCAGGGCAATGTTTCTTGGGGAAGGAGGGAAGGGGTTTTCTGCTGTTAGGACAAGACACAAGCAAGTAGAGGAGACATCCCCCACAGTCACTCAGGAGCTCTGAGGATGCGCGAGTAGATGGGAAGCAGTGCCATACCTTCCGATCATAGGGCTCTCCCCGCAGCATCTCAGGAGCCATCCAGAAAGCAGAGCCCACCAGAGACAGCTTCCTCTCCACATCCTTCACAGGCAGCTCCACCACCTCCCTGGCCAGCCCGAAGTCAGTCACCAGCGCCTCACGGCCCCGTGGCGTCACTCGAATGAGGCAGTTCTGAAAGGAGCCCGTGAGGCACAGCGTGAGATGCCCAGCGAGGAAGGGCCTGGACACTTCACTGAGCAGCACCTCCCTGGCTCTCAGCCCTACCTCGCCGTTACTGGTTCTCCCCTCACCAGAGACCTGCATCCTGGCAGCACACATGGAGTGCATGGGGCACTTTAGGGATGGACTGATCACATCTGAAGCCGGGAGAATCCTTTGAGGAAGCTGTTCAACAGGCATGATGATCCACATCCTTTTATCCAAAATGACCTCTAGATGTGCATATTGACCCTGTTCACCATTCAGCCAAAGGTGAACAGCCACAGTCCTTCTCACTGCCCACAGACACACGTGCCTAATGCAGCCTTCTGGAAGAATTCCTATAAAATTACCTTAAAGTTTCTCAAAATCCCAGCATTTTCAGCCTGTTCAGTTCCCCAGGATTTCCTCCTCAGCATCTGCTCCCAGGGAACTAGCAGAAATGACAGGCGTCTTCTCCATATGGCTCTCACTAACAACTAGATGTAAAGTGAGCATGTACACACTTCTCTCCCGTACATTCAGCCATCATCACTGCAGGTTTACTGGCTTTCCCTGGGGAAGGATGAATGTTTTTCAGGGTTGAACCACTGCAGCGAGACAGAAGGGACAGGCAGTGACCTTCAGCAGTCACTAGCTTTCCACAAGCAGATCATCAGTCACTACCAAATAGGAAATTACATCTCACCGGACTTCAGAGCACATTGGCCAAGAAACCTGTGGTCAGAGTGACCCAAGCTCTTGCCTTGTCCTTGCCTGATGTTTGTGATTTCATGGTTAGTAACTGAGCCAAGTAAACAGCCTGAGATTACAAAGGTGAATCTCATTCCTGTGCTGATGTCTCTCAAGACTGTAACACTTGACTGGCTTCCCACTGCCAACCTTCATCAATATTTCAGGTTTCTCTTAAAAAGCTCAGAGAGCACCAATGAAAATGGCTTCTAAGAGACACACCACCATCCAGCAGCAACTGCAAGGACTTGTAGGCTCCATTTCCATGAATCACAAGCCAACCTCTGCCGTCACCTGACACAGATATGGACGAGGCTGGTCCCTATCTGTGACCCTTCAGCTCACATTCCCTGTGATATCATGGACATGCTCCAGATCTACCCGAGGTTTGGACAGTATTGCCCAAAAGAGATCAACAGGGCCCTGCCCCAGCATGTTCCTACTGCCATACCAGTGGCAGAGGAAGAGCCGCATCAAAGCCTATCCCCAGGCCTGGTCAAACCTGAGAATGGCAAAGCCTCAGTGCTGTTCCTGCTCCCCATCAAGCAGCATGAGCCCATGCTGAGGAAAGCAGCCTCCCAGACAGAGGGCCAATACACCAGGAACAATCAGTGACCTGGACCCTCTGGATCAAGGAAGAACAACTTCCCCGCACTTGAGTGAAGAGACACACATCTCCTGAGCTCTGCCGGTGCTCTGTGCCATCTTACATGGCACTTGCTCCCAGAGCCCAGGACCAGCTCCTGTTAGCAACAGCTTCCTCCTTGCTGTAAGCAGGAAAGGAAATCTCTAAATCTGGCATAACTTCTCCTGCAACCATAGTCAAAGAAAGCCATGTGGATCCTGCAGATATTTCCATCTTTTCTGACAGCAACGGCACTGGGAGCAATATATTTTTATCTCTATTTGGGTTTCCTGCTTGGGAAGTGATGAATGCAATGTAATGACAGGTTTTATCAAGAAATCCTTGCCTGCAGAGGGATTAGCATGGAGCAGAGGACCAGCACGAGGCCTGAGGCCTCCTGGTTACAGCCCTAAGGGGTCCCTGTACGGTCCCCTGACACAGTCGCCTTCAGCAGTCCCAGGGTGGCATCTCCTTTCCAGCTGCATACCTTGGAGTTGAGATCTCGGTGGTAGATATTCTTGGAATGCAGGTAGACCATGCCTCTTGTGATGTCAGAAGCTAAGTCCACTTTTTCCTTCCACGTCAAAGCAACATCTTTGCTGGCCAGGAGCTCCTCCAGGCAACCTCCATTCACATACTGTGAACAGAGACAAAAAGCAGGTGGCTGTATGGCCAGGCACGGGCTCCCCTGGAGCTTCCTGGGTGCCGAACCCTCCTTGCCAACCCCGGAGCCCCTCCTTCGGGATGGAGGTTGGGAACGCCACTGCACGCAGGGGCCCCTGTGTGTGACGGTGCAAATACTGGGCTTTGCCCCACTGCAGGGACAGCTGTATAAGCCAGCCATGGTCCTCACTCACCCGCAGTGAACTAGAGGCAAAAAGCACGGCAGTGATTCAGTCAATGCCTTCTGCCACCAACAGCGTAGGAACAAGGTGAGTCCTCTTCAGTACCAGCCCAGGCTTTTCCATTAGACCACACCACCCTTCCAGAGCCACCCTGGAGGTCCTGCCTCTTTCCATCTGCTTTACTTTCTACTCCTGTCCTCCATCCCTGGCTCCTCTTCTCCCCATCAGCTGACCCATTCTGGCCTTTTGGTGGTACCAAGCCAACCCAAAACACTTTTTGGCTACCCTGCCTGAATCTCATGCCCCTGTAGCGACTGTGCCCCACTCCAGCTGTGACCAGCTGTGGGGCAGAAAGGACCAGAAGCCCCTCTGAGGCAATCTTGCTAGTCCAGAGCCATTAACAGGCACAGGAGTTGAAGAGGTGTAGATATGCATTAGAGGATATCTGCCATCCCCCCTGCCAACCTTTACCTCCAGAATGGGGTAGAGCTTGTCATCCTTCACACATATCCCAAGGTACCTAAGCAGAAGAAAACACCAGAAAAAAAGAAGAAAAGAAGCCGTCAAGATTCATCTCAATCCCTCATTGCAGAACTGCCTTAGAGATACCAATCCAACTCCAGCCCCTGCCAGCACCCACTGCTCATGGCCACAGGATGTACCCACCTGACGATGTTGGGGTGGGACAGCTTCTGCAGCAGGCTGATCTCACGCACAATCACCTCTTGGTCCACATCATTCTTGTAGATCTTCACCACCATCACTTTACAAGCAGCAGCCTGGGTCACCTGGAGCCAAGGTTGGAGTAGGACATCTCTTAGCTTCCAGACATCTGCCAGCCCCTCTGGACAACAGCATCCCTTCCCAACCAAAGGCCTGAATCTCATTTCCCTGCTGCCCAGAGCTTTGCACAAGTGCAAAGTGTCCCTTCCACATACACTCTGCTCCAGTGACGCATGCCTGGGTGGCTGGTGACAGCTAGGTCCCTCCTGTCCCAACACATCACAACATTTCTCTGCCAAAATCTGCATGTTCCTTGGGCTGGAGCAGTTTCTCAGCCCACACTGGGTTACCGCAGAGCTGACCTTCTCCCCTCCAATGCCTTGCATGCAAAGTCCCTTCCCAGCCACGGCCTGCCCCACATCGCCATGTGTCCTTCCTACCTGGGCTTGATTACTGTACAAGGCTGCTGGCCACACTCCTCATCCCCAATTCCTCCTGCCCCCCTGCCCACAGCCACCCCCCTCCACCCAGGCTCTGCCAGACACAACAAAGAAAGCACCGAGCCAGCTCATCTCTCCCTCGCATGCCAGGACAGAGGTCACGTTTGCTTCCCAGCCACATGCCAACCTGGACCTCTGCTATGGACTACCACCAGACGTTTCATTCCTAGGGCTTCTGCCAGGCAGGGATACTGGAAGCTAAAGAACAGAAAACAAAATGCTCTTCCCCCACCTTACAACACTGAACAGATTAAGCAGGCATTTTTAGGAGGAAACTTGCTGTCCCCTGTGGTGGAACCAGGGTTGGGCAGTACTGAATGCAGGGGTTTCACGCAGGCTGCAGGACATGCAGGGGTCCCCTGGCTCTCAGCCCCGACAGGACCATCCAGGGCTCCTGCACTACAGCTCATGTTAGTGGGGTTAACGATCCAAATAGCAGTTTCCAGACTCCATCACAGAGCATTGCAGTACTTTAACATTTCCACCCTCAATTAACATCTGTCTTAAGGAGACTCATGTATCAAGTGTGACCCACATGGACGTCCTGATAGCTGTCCCAGGGCTAGCAGAGAATCCAGCCACGTGTTTAAGGTTTGTGGGGTCTAGTTTGTTTGTTTTAAGGGAAAAATAGTTTAGACACAGCATGAGCTGGCTATGAGAACAGCACTCAGTCCCAATGTGTCCCCATTGCGCTCTGTGATGGTTACTTTACATACAAGGTTACTAGCCCAGGTGAGGAGAACAAAGAGCCGCGTATAAGATCTAGTTGGGCTGAAAGGAAAGAAAGGTTCATTATAATCAGGGTCACAAAACAAACTGTCTTGGGAGCAAAATGAACTGCTGCTTCCTTTCTGAAGGAATTCAACCTGATTGTTGATGTTATCGCTGGAGCAAGTGTACCTTGAGCAGGCCGTGGGGAAGCCAGGGCTCTGACACCCTCACCTGATGGGACTTCAAAACCACAGACTGTGGGTCACTAATCAGATGTAACTGATTATTAACTGTCATTGCACAGAGGTAAATCTAAGAGATGCTATCAGTTGTCTTTGCCCAAAGACTGTGCTGAGGATATGCCCTTATGCCAAGGATAGAGTACAGGGAGCAGCTGAAATCTGGAAGACCTGAAAAACTTTCAGAAGAGCTAATACTGTTTCAGTGAGACCTACTAGCTCTGCACAAACTCTGGTGGAGACACTGAGCTTCAATGAGCTTCCAGGTGAGGTTGCATGTCCCAGCTGGACACCACCAGAGCTCACAAACACTGCCTGGGTTGGCACAGTTGGTGAGTACTGGAGGGGTTACTTCCCACAGGGCAATGCAAAGTCCAGCCTGGGCTGGAGAAGAAGTGACTGAAAAGCAAGGATAGACCCACACCCTCCAAAGAAAGTACTGGGAGAGATGGGCAAAGGTAATGGGCTCAGAAGGCCTCTTCCAAGGCCACAGACCCTAAGACTTTGCTCTGGCCAACCTGGAGCAGCCCTTGGTCCACTCTGAATCATGCTAAGTGCCCAGTGTTGTCCTGGATCGGTGTGGGAACCAGGAAAGTACAGAGGAGCCTCCAAGGTATTCTCATTTCATGCTAACGAGTGATGAAGGGTAAAGATCTGGTGTCAGCCTTGAGTGGAGAAATATAGGTGAAAATCTGGCACTGGAAAGTTGCAGAAAGACAGGAAGTGGGACTGTGCTTCCTAATGTGTATGAAGCTTTTTGAGGGCCAAGAGAGAAAAGAGGTTGCTCAGAGGCTCCCTTTGGGTAATGCCTTAAATGAGCCTCAGAAAAAAGAAGTCACATTGCATTTCTCTCCTGCTTTTGAGTATCTCAGACCCCTATGTATGAGTGAGCTGCCAATGAAAGAAGCTTTATGCTTTCACTGAGAGAAACTCATACTTGAATAGCTCCTTATTGCACATGAGAAAACTAAGGCAGAGAAAGAGGGAAAGTTCCTTGCGCCCAGGTCATGCAAAACATAACCCACAGAGCAGAAGGCTGCGCCCAGACCTCTCGAGTCTGAGTCATTAAGTAGAACCAAGTGAATCCTCCTTCCTCAGCCAACCACATGTAAAATCTCCTCCTTAACTGAAGGATAAAGGATGGCAAAAGCAATAGGCAGCCAGCATAGGCAGTGCCAGCACTTTGGGGAGTCTATGTCCTTGCTGCAGGAGTGCTTTGGAAGACAGCATCTGTTGGCAAAGAGCTTCAAAGGACCATCACCAGTGAGGCTTCACAGCAGGAGTGCTTCTGTTCAGGGCTAGGAGTCCACAGGGGACTGGCTAACCCAAGAGGACCATGAGTCATCAAAGCACTTGGTTACAGTCGCACTCAAGTCCCCAGAGAAATGTCAAGTCCCCACAAAGGACTGTCCTTGTCCCAAGCCCTCCTCTGCGGTCTTCTGACTATTTGACCCATAGTATTTCATTCAAGTTTTTTTTTTTCCCCTTTCTTTTTCTGCTTCTACTTCAAGAAGTTATTTTGTTTTCATTCAAGGTCCGTGTCTCCAACCCGCCTACTGCAGGCATTTCATTCACTGCCAGGGCAGGAGGAAAATGTCATGCAGAGAGGAAACAGCAACTGTTACTGTGAAAATCTGCTAGATAAAAGAAAGAGAAGTGATGGCAACAGTACCCTGCGTAGGTGAGGAAAGCAATTACTAGAGGGAAGCTGTGGTGGGGCGAGGTATTTGTCATGTATCGCTCCAGTCTGCCAAGAGCTGCCATAGACCTTTGGCTGGAGGTTCTCCTTGAACAGCTTTAGCGCGCTGTCCCTGAGCCTGAAGTTCACGCAAAGGCTTTACCACAGCACCAAGCCTGGATGCAGTAGAGGAGGAGACAGAGCCTTGAGAAAGCAGTGTGTGTTTATCTATCCAGCCTGGGTATTTCCTGCAGTTCCATGGCCAGATCCTGCCAGCCCGGCTCCCTTAGTTTCAATGGGACACATGTGCCAGCCAGGCATCACCCAGAATATGCTGGAGTACCCCTCTGGCAGACGCATTTTATGCCAGCCCAGGAGAAATGTGCAGTCATGATGTTTATTGTGGCACCTGTCAAGCTAAGGAGCTGAAGGCAATGGTAGAGTCAGGCCCAGTTTGTCTCCACAGAGTCTGTCAATGTCCCAACAACCAAGACCAGTGTCAGCAGCCACATTCTGGAGGGCTGCTGGGAGGAGAGGCAAGGTGGGCAAACCTGGCCACACTGCAAAGCAATGTGGCACCTGCTCTCAGAGATGAAGCTGAGTCTCATTTCCTAACGTGAAGCACCTCCTTCTGCTTTGCTGTTCATAGAGCAGTGATCACTGAGGGCTGCAGAGAAAGAGCCTCAAGTCCCATCCACTCCCCCCAAATAAGCAGCGGCACACCTGGGCTGAGGAGCAGCACTGGAGGGGGAGCAAAGCTAGCAGCACCCCGGATCCTGTGCTTGCTCAGAGAGGATTAAACAAACTCCCACACCAGTGGAGCTTGGTGCAGGGAGTGACTCACAACAGCCACAGTGAGAAAAGCAGTTACGCTTTGGTGACACACCATCCGCATCACGTACTGCCTTGCAGGGAGCCATGGGTCTCCTGACATGAAGGCAGCAGAGGCAGAAGTGGGCAACCAGCAGCCTGTCCCAGCCTGCCCCTACCCCAGGTCTTCTGCTCTTCCCCAGCATCACCGTAACGCAGGGCAGCAGCTAGAGAGGGGTGACAGCACTGGCCTCTCCATGGGGGGTGGGTGGCAAGTATTCTGGAAGACACACACAGCTTAATTTTACATTCTTTGTCTCTATATATTTTGCTACAGTTTTGACAACAAAATCTGCACAGAGCACAAACATCCCCTAATCTCATCCAATACCCAGTCTAGCTCCCTGACAAGCCTGTTGTAAGGCTAGATGGCAGTATCAATGAACATTGATCAAGTCCTCCCATCTCCTTTTTCACTATGGAAGGGGAGATTTGCACCAAAGGTTATGTGCTGGGTGTGCAGAGGGGGGTGTCCTTTCCTCCCTCGCCCCATCCAACCTGCCAGAGTGAGCTGGGAGTGATGAAGACTGGAGAGATGAAGGAAATAAGCTCAGGGACAGACTCCTCAGGTGAGGCGCCATCTACACAGCCTCAGCAGCTGCTCAGCTGCTGTAACACAGGTGGGGGGCTGCCTGCATGTCAGCTTACCTTGTAGACCTTGGAGAAGAAGCCGCTGCCTATCAGCTCAGCATTGAAGTTTTCCCAGAACTCCAGCTTTCTGACAGCTGTGCGCAGCCTCTGCCAGCGGTCCACGTGGTAGTAGGTGTCGGAGGACTCACCATAGTACTGCACGGGGCCGGAGGGCTCCGGTGTGATCAGCCCTGCCTCGCACATCATGGGGGCAGCAGCTAAAACACAACGTATTTCACAGTGAGCCAAGAGCGGCGTTTGGACATCAAACAAATACCTGCACTAGAGACCAGGTCTGGACGAAGCAGGGGGAAAGGAGATGAGGCACCGAGATGATGCACCCTGCAGCACACGTTGCACTGGGGAGCACCCGTGGGCACTGTCTCCTGGATAGGTCACCCTGGGCTTAAGCCTGCCTAATGCAAGTTGTATTCGGACTTCTTTAGACTAGGACTTAGAGATGCCAAATTAGGATATATTGACTTTCCTTCTAATGCCTTCTAAAGGTTTTACGATAGATAGGATGCATCACTTTGAACACATGATAGTGCAGCCCAGGAAAAGTCCAGGAGACTCAGTCTTGCTCAGCTAGCTTATGTCGGGTTAAAAGCCACTGTGTCTAAATTGGGCTTTTAGCACAGGTCGTGTGCCACATGCTAATGCCACATCTGTTACCCCAGCGCTCTAGACAGGGCTTAACTACTACTGCACACTGAGGACCATGGCTTGAGTGGGCTAGCGGGAAACACTCAGTCCTAAACGGTCCTCACTTGGCAGGTGCCTACAGTTCATTATAAGCCCTAGAGAATCACAGAAAAAGGAAATGCTCCAGCAACTCTCCTCCTGTCTGTGTATCCCAAATTTGACTCCAAGCCCCAAGTGCCTCTGCTAAATTGTCTTCGTTTTCCACTGCTCTGATTCTCACACTTCTCTCTCCATTCCCCTTTTGCCTTTCATAGCAGCAGGTTCGCACTCCTCCAATGCCACATGCCATCCTTCCCCTTCTCCCACATCACTTGCCTCTACTTCCAAAAATGCAGGGAGGGTAAATCCAGCAGTTAACAGGCTTCTGACACCCTGAGTGAGGTGAACAAGGCACCCACCTACTTCTGGATAATTGTAAACAACCATCGGCACGCTACAAAGCTGCCTGAGCACCTTCCACTCACAGCATGTGCTCTGACTCCTGGGGCCTGGTGAGCTGCTTTGCCAGGCTGTAAGCAGATGAGACAATAATGGGTAACTCTTTAATGCTTCCGCCTGAAGCAAAGGTAAGCTCTGCCCTCCCTAAGTTTTTGTCCTCGATCTTGCACCAAACAGGAGCTGTATCAGCGTCCCTTGATCCCGTGGATTATTTCGTCACTACTTCGCTTCTACGGGGCGAGGTAAAACCTACACTGAGATGTGCGTAAAATATTTGCACCAGCCACCCCCAGTCCAGCCAAGACCCAAAGAGAGAGCTGCCAAAGAGGGACAGACAGATGTGGCAGGGTTAAGCAGGGCAGGAATTCAGGGAGAGCCGAGGGCTGGGAGACAGTACCAAGCAGGGCAGGGATCGCCGACACAAAAGCAGGCAAGCGCCAGGCTGAGACTCAGGGAAGGGGAACAACAAGGCAGGGGAACAACAGCACAAACTTCTGAAAGCAGCCAGACCCCAAAGTTGCCACCAGAGGACAGTCCCACACAGCCTGCAGGAATCCACTCCCAGCAAAATCAACACAACACACGGGCCTTGACTGAGAACACCCGCAGGATCAAAGCTCCAGAACTGCTCATGAACTGGGAGCCCGTGCCCAGGATCAGTGGAGAGCACTCCCATCAGGCAGGGCACAGGAAAGAGGTTACAGGGCCACAGGTTTAACCCTGCTCTGACCCAAGGACAGGCAACAAAGGAATATCCCATGATAGGATGCAGCTGCAGACACCTGCCTGGAGGATTTTGCCTTGAGATGGTCACTGTTCCTGACAGCCAGTGCCATCTGAAACACAGTCCCATCCATCAGCAAGACACAGAGGATCTCTTCCACATCCTGCACAACTGGCCAGGACAGAAGGGGGACACTGACAGGGTCTGATGGATCCTGCTGACCCCAAGCCACCAACAAAACATGGAGAAGGAATGGGATCAGACCCATCTCTGAGGATGCACTCTCAGGGTTTATGCACTCGTGCCCCCAGTCCTGGGACGCAGGTTTGCCCTCTCCTGTTGTGTGGATGGCAAAACAGTACCACAGTAAGCCACAACCTCACCCCGGAGTTCCAGTCACTCGGCGGCGAGCATCCCCAACTGCTGCTCCAGCCACCAGAGACACATTTACCCACTAAGCTCCAAAAGCCTCTCCCTCCACTTTAGCACCCATCAGTAACAAAAAAAAGAGAAAGAGAAAGAGGAGCCTTTCCTCAGCAGAGCAGCACACTCACAGGTGCCCTGATCCCCAGCCACCTTGGAGCCTCTCCTGCCTGCAGGGTGACGCAGGCACAGGCACAACAGGTCCCCTTGGGCAAGGCAGGCTGCCTGCAGCTGCCTCTTCCATGGGGAATGGCTTCCTTTTCAGAGACCTCTCTGTTCAGTGCTTTTCCCACGTACCATCTCCTCCCACCATGACCTAGTTCATCAATTGCCTCTTTGTCCAGTAAAGAATCCCTGCAGCATCCCCAGCACGCCAGGAATGGCCCCTCGCTTTATGCCACCGAGTGGGAGCTGAGTCTTTATTTCCTTCTTATAAATGTGGCTGTTTGTCTCCAGATTAGTGCTGACACATAGGCTGTGGGAGAAAATGGCCTTTCAAAATGCCAAGATTTAGTTGAAGGAGCCAGGGAGGGAGGGGGAGAAGGGTGGGAGAAGGACAGGGAGCAGGAAGGGCAGTCTCGGGGGACAGCCTGCAGCCCCAGGCAGGGCGCATCCTCGGTCACCAGCAAGGTTCACAGCACCCAAAGCCACGCTTTTGTCTGAGCAGGCAAAGTGCTGGGGCAGCTGCTTGTGTTCCCAGTGCTCCAAGCTCAAACTCAACCCACAGCTGGGAGACCAGGCTTGGGCAGAGGAGGAGGCATGTTCCCTTCGAGGCTGCCCTGCCCGCAGGGAGAGGGGAGGCAGAGGGGGGACCGGGGTGCCACTGGCTTCCACCACCCTCTGGGGAAACTGCCCACGTCCCCAGGCTTTCAGCTGTGCCCACAGTAAGTGAAGAGCAACACGAGCCTCCCAGCTCCCCAGGGCGGCAAGAAACACCGAAGAAGCAGCTCACGGGAAGCCGGGAAATGTTTGGATGCTGTGAGCTGTCACTGCAGAGAACCCAATCCTTGACAGATTAAAACCACGAAATTAGCAGTCGTTTTGAAAAGCAGACCTGGGGCACCACCTTCTTCTGGGCTTTCCTCATTTGCAGACACCAGGCAGGCACCTGCAGGGAAGGGTCCAGCTCCCCGGCAGGGCTGGCTGGGGCTGCCCAGCCTTGCTGCCATCCACCGCCAGGGCTGGCAGAGGGGCTGTACCCAGCCCTGCCCACACAACCCCACAAAAGCTGTCACACAGCAAAAAGCATGGCTCCAGTCCGGAGACAGGCCGGCAGAAGCCGGGGGGTGTCGGGAGTGTTTATTCCCTCTGTTCAGCAATGAGCACCCATGGCTCCCAGGTAAGGCATCACCTGGCAAATCTCTCGGACCCGTGCTCAGCCGGACACACCCCAAGCATCTACCCAGGCCCAGGCTCTGCTGCAAGGATGCAAAAGTCAGGCTTCGAACCCCTCGTCTAGACAACAAATTTTCCTGCAAAAAGGGAAGAACAGACCTTCCTCACCCACCAGACAGCCAACCTGTCTCCCCTGCCACTGTTTCCAGGACTTTTCTTCTTATCATCAGGAAAGCAGAGAGCTTCTCCCCAGTCTCCTCCACCAGAAAGCGGGAGGCTGGACCAGCTCCAGGGATCATCCGGCACCAGGAAGCCCAGTGCCTGATGGCCGGAGCCTTGCCCTGGGGAGCAGCATGTAAAAGCTTATCTGGTGCTTACCCACATGCCACGCAAAAACCTTGTGAGTGGGATCACTCTGTAAACAAAACATCTTTGCCAGGACAGCAGGGTGCCAGCACTGGGGAGCACAAATGGGGGAAACCACCCTCCTTTGTAGAGAAGGGGGGTGGCACCAACTGTGTATGTGTGCAAGTGTGCTGGATATGGTGGGGATCGGGTAGGGATCGGGTACAGAATCAGGGAATTGTCGGAGTTGGAAGGGACCTCTAGAGATCATCCAGTCCAACTCCCCTGCCAAAGCAGGGTTGCCCAGAGCACATCCCTCAGGACAGCATCCAGGCAGGGCTTGAAGATCTCCAGAGAAGGGGACTCCACACCCTCCCTGGGCAGCCTCTTCCAGGGCTCTGCCACCCTCACCCAAAAGAGGTTTTTCCTCAACTTTGAGTGGAACTTCCCCTGTTCCAGCTTGTGCCCGTTGCCCCTCGTCCTGTCGCTGGGAACCACTGAGAAGAGTCTGGCTCCATCCTCCTTCAACCCACCCTTTAGACACTTGTCAGCATTACTAAGGTCTCCCCTCAGCCTTCTCTTCTCCAGGCCAAAGAGTCCCAGCTCTCTCAGCCTTTCCTCATTAGGGAGATGCTCCAGTCCCTCCATCATCTTTGCTGCCCTACGCTGGACGTCCCTCAACCTACTGGCCACACTCTTCCCTTCGCAGCCCAGGATTCCATTGGCCCTCTTGACAACAAGGGCACATTGCTGGCTCATGGATAGTTTGCTATCCACTAGGACCCCCAGATCCTTCTCCTCAGAGAAGGATGTTTAGAAATCTGTAGGTGCTAATCAATATTTTGTAAGCATCCAGCACTAGGATTTACCTGCTGTGTTGCTGATAATGATCCTGATCCTTCACTGACGGCCAATTGTTTGCACCTCATCAATAAATCAGTAAAGCACTTCAGCTGAGTGCTCTTCTCCTGCCATGTGGGCACGGGGTGCACGGGCATCGCTCCCTACAGCCCACTCCGTCCTGCCCTGCCCGGGCTGGCTCAGGCAGAGGGAGGGACGAGTGCTCCTCACCTCCCGGGGGGAAATGCAAAGCAAGTGCTGATAACGATGGTGACATTAGATGAGATCATCTGTGTAAGCCAGATGAATGAAACTCCTCAGTAGAGTTACTCAGTATTTATCTCTGTCAACAGAAAGGAACTTTCGTTCTGGCTTTTTATAACAGACACCAGCAAATCTTATTGCAGCATGAGGAAAACGTAGCAGATCAAGCAAAACCAAAATGGATTTGCTGACCACTACTATGTTGCGGATCCCTAAAAATAAGTCATCAGTATTTTTGAGTTCTTGACCCATGAAAAAAAAAAGTATTTCCCAAATACTCTCAGCTTGGGGAAGAGGCTAAAGACAGATCGCAGCTTGTGCTGCCCAGCAAGAGGATGGTTTCCCAACGATAAAACAGTGACATTCACCAGTGTGAGGATGTCAGGAACAACCCTGCAGCCAATAGCTCCCAGCATCAATGGGGACCAGCTGGCTTTCCCTGGATGCCATCATTACACAAGTCAGCAATTAGCTTTGCATAGACATCCTCACATATACGAGAACATCCAGTCTAAGCTTGGCTGTTTCCCTCCAGTTAAGCCCAATATATTTGATCTCTCCAGTCAAAAAGACAATTTTCTGCTGGAAAAAAAAAAAAAAAAAAACAGAATCAGGAAGGCAAATTAAAGTAAACTACACAGCAGGGATAAAGGGATTCATTGAGCATGAAGGCATTTTTCATAAAATGAAATAAATAAATACAGCCTAGAAAGACATAAAAAGCTCAGGGTAAGTTACTGGCAGGATAAATAATTTTCACTTTTCAAATTCAAGTGCTTCTTATGCTGCTATCAACAAAGACATCTGTGAGCCACCTGGAAGAAATCCTGCCCTTCTGGGATGGCATCATGCTCTCAGGGCCAGGATCTCACCCTGGATAGCAATCCCAGCTTTGACTTGATTCCCAGCACCTGGAGTCCTGTGTCCAGCTCTGGAGTCCTCAACACAGGAAGGACATGGACCTGCTGGAACGGGTCCAGCGGAGGGCCACGAAGATGATCAGAGGGATGGAGCACCTCTCCTATGAAGACAGACTGAGAGAGTTAGGGTTGTTCAGCCTGGAGAAGAGAAGGCTCCGGGAAGACCTTCTAACGGCCTTCCAGTACGTGAAGGGGCTACAGGAGAGATGGGGATTCCCCCTTTATCAGGGAATGCAGTGATGGGACAAGGGGTAATGGTTTTAAATTGAAAGAGGGGAGATTTAGAGTAGATAGTAGAAAGAAATTCTTTGCTGTGAGGGTGGTGAGACCCTGGCCCAGGTTGCCCAGAGAAGCTGTGGCTGCCCCATCCCTGGAGGGGTTCAAGGCCAGGTTGGATGGGGCTTTGAGCAATCTGGTGTGGTGGGAGTTGTCCCTGGCCAGGGCAGGGGGGTTGGAACTCGATTATCTTCAATGTCCCTTCCAACTCTAACCATTCTATGATGATCTATGATTGATGCTACCTACAAGGGGGAGACAAGTTCTTAAGATCTTCTGGCCCTAAAAATCAGTATTTCCCCAAGGATTTCAAAGAAGAGATTAACTGTCTGCAACTTTACTTTTAGCAATGAACATTTTTGAAGATAAGTGGAGAGGGGCTGGCTCCTCCAGCAGCCGTCTGGCCTCCTCCCTACAAGACAAGTCTACAGGAGAATGAAGACACAGCTGGTCCCCTCCTCATCCAAGGAGCCCTGATCTCTGGCTCCCTTGTACCCACACCCAGTGAAATGAGTCCCACTTGAAATGGCTTTCCCAAAAACTGATAAAGACTTGTCAGGCCGGGATGCACAAAGACATTTAGGCAGCCAAGATGCAGTTTGGCCTCTAGCAGGGTTAAGGACAGTCAGGCACTGAAGTCCTCCAAGAACTTGGCTGTTCTGCACTAAGTTTTGGGCAAGTTTAACCCAACCATCCGTGAAGGTCTCTGCAGAGCCCTCCCCAGTAATGCTCCCCGTGCACAGACAGTGCCGCAGCACTGCCTGCCCCATTGGAAATCAGTGGGTATTTTGAAGGAAAAGAAACAAGACAAGATCAAGTGAAAAAACACTCTCCAGGGCAGTCAGCAGAGACGGCTTTGAGCTGGCTTGCCTTGCAAAATCAACAATGACCAACAGGGCACACGGATTCCTTTGAGATGGAAAGGTGCAGAAAAGAGTAGGGAAAAAAAGGTTCATAACAACACAGCAGTCACGAGCCTAATCCCACACACTTCCTGTCTACCCTGGCTCCCTTTGCTACTCTCTTCACGTGTTTTCTGTAATTTTTACTTTAATTTTGAAGACTCATAGTACCAGACCCCTAATTGATATCACATGGCACGTATTTCACCAGCATATATAAACCTTATTTTCCCCTGATATTTAATTGACGCTATACAAATGAAAAAGCAGAGCAGGGCACGTGGGTGTTTAAAAGAAAACTCAGCGTGTGGGAACTGTCAAGCGTTCGAGCTTGTTAGAACATCCCCAGCCCACCTGCTCCATCAAGGAAAATGCATTAGGATGAGAAAAGATACCGTGACCTTACTGCTGAAATGTTTGAGGCATCATCTGATAGCAATTACTGTAACTTGCTTCTTGTTACAGCCCAGAGAGGAGGGCTGGAGGCTGGGGAAGGACTGGGGTCCATACTGTCAAACAGCCCATGAAGGGCTGAGCTCCTCGCAAACCCAAACATGCTCCACAGCAGATGAAAGCCATGCCCTTTATCTTTGGAGCTTCCAACCAAAACCCCAAAGATAGATCTCAAGCCTTAACCACCCTGTGTTGTTTCCCAGAAGTCAAGAAATTATGTTTAGCTCAAGGATTGCTCTTGTTGCAGATGGCCAGAGTCCCAAGCAAGAATAAAGGCCCAGGCTGTCTGTGACACACTGCTGGTGGACCACCCCACGGTGAACGAGCCTCTGTGTCTGTCTTTCCTCAAATGCCAAAAGGCAGTAAAAGCACTTTGCCGGTTTTGCAAGACATATTGATATCTCAGCAAGGAAAATGCCACCTGCAACAACCAGCATTGCTCCTCATCAGGGAGAACATGCTTTCCTGCTCCTCGGGTCCTCTCTTGCATGTCTTGCTTGGTCTGCTGAAGCGTTTGCTACCTCCTATCCATAAGAACACACTGGGCTGGAGACTGCCCCACGCTGTGCTGCGGGTACACCGGCAGCTCCCCACAGCAGTAGTACCTGGTACCAACAGTGCTTTATAAGTTCAATAAGCTGCTGGAGCCATACATGGTCTTTGCCAGTGGTTTCCGAGCAATGCAAAGCTCCCCTACTGAGCTTCACGCACAAGCTCTCACCACACATAGTGAGCAGTTCTCCTCCTAAACCTGGTCTGTTTGTTTTCAAACCACCGGATGTCACTCGGTTCCTGCCAGCTCTTATAACACCCAAAAAAAACACCGAAGAGAAACAGCACCAAATCCCCTGAAAGTGCTTCATTTTTGGGATGCTTAGACGGCATTAACTGGGCTTTGCACTTTGGGAGTCACATGGGGAGAAACTTGATTTTACACATGGAAAAACACCAGGAAATTGCTTGAAGTCACAAAATTGCCCGAGCTTCATTTCAAAGAGGACCCATGCTGCAGCAGTATCTCCATCCCTCAGAGACAAGGGGATGAGTTGGGTGAAGATGATAGCTAACAGGGACCCACCTCCTGTTGACTGCTGTATCTACAGACTTCCAGTGAATCACGGAAAGAAGAGCCCAACGTGTCCTTGTGGCATCCTCCAGCACTGTGGTGCTGGCTGCTGTCTGGGACAGTGACAGCCTGGAGGGACCCCAAAACTCTGCTCTTCTGAGGCTGTTCCAAGGAAAACACTAACCACGATAAACTGAATGAAACATTTTAAGATCTTTGACTCTGGCAGACACCAGAGTCACCACTGTGACCGTGCTGCTCCACAGGATTATCCATGTATGGTGCAGAAAAATCCTGCAGAAGTGGCACAGCCTAGTGAATAAGGAGCTGACTCAGGACACCTGGACTGCAGCTCCAGCCCCTATCTCCTTGGCATCACCTTTCCTCCTCCTTCCTCTTCCTGGCTTTTCTCAACCTTTCAGGACAGAGCTTGCAAAATGGGGCAAGTGTTACCAGAGCTAGAGGCTCACGAGGAACAGCTGCCCCAGAGACAACCATTTCCCACTGTTTCTCCCTCTCGGTGTGATCCCAAGCACGGTGGAAAATCTGGCCTGGGTCCCCCTGAGCACAAGGACACCGTACCTGGGCTGGCGATGAAGGCCACAGCACTGCCCCCGCGAAAAACATCCTGCCCAGCTGCCCCCTGCCCTGTCACACAGGTGGTGTGCTAGCCACCATCACACACCTGCTTTGATGCTGTCTGACTGCTTTAATCGGGCACCAAATCATCTGAAAACTATTTTTGCAGGGTTCATCCTCAGCCAGATGTGCCTCGCCACCAGGACCTGCAGCGCTCAGACCACGGGTGAGGGGCAGGCAGGGTGGACCTGCCCTTCCCTTTGCAGGCTGTACGGGTGCTGGGCAGGCGCCCTCACCTACCGCAGTCTTCGTCCGCAGCAAAGGGGCCAGAGCTCCGAAGCTGACGACCGACACGTTTCCTGGCATGGCCCACTCTCGGGCAGGGCAGCCTCCAGCAGAGACCCTCAGAGGCTGGATCAGTGCAGAGCCAGCACAGCCCGGCTGCCAGATCTTTCCAGAGCTTCATCTCCTCCTGATCAATGGGAAAGCATGCTGAGCCAGGGTCCTGCACCCTCCCCAGCGCCTCAGAAATGGCTCTTTGCTGACATCGGCCCAAAGGCATATTTGCATCAAACTGGGGAGGAAGGAAGGGACAGCCCTGCAAGACATCAGGGCTATGAAGATGATTAAGGGAATGAAGCACCTCCCTGATGAAGAAAGGTTGAGAGACCTGGCTCCGTTCAGCCTGGAGAAGAGAAGAGGGGACCTCATCAACGCTTATAAATATCTAAAGGGCGGGCATCAAAAGGATGGGGACAGACTCTTCTCAGTGGTGACAGGACAAGGGGCAACGGACACAAACTGGAACCCAGGAAGTTCTGTCTGAACACACAGAAAAACTTCTTTCCTGTGAGGGTGGCAGAGCCCTGGAACAGGCTGCCCAGAGAGGTGGTGGAGTCTCCTCGGGAGAGATTCAAACCCACCTGGAGATGTTCCTGTGCAACCTGCTCTGGGTGACCCTGCTTTGGCAGGGGAGGTAGACCAGATGATCTCTGAAGGTCCCTTCCAACCCCTACAATTCTGTGACTCTGTGACGTTGCTGCCCTGTTTCCACAGGAAAGCCATGCTCTGTAGCGTCCTGCAGCCAAGATGGGAGGTGGAAAGCCATGGACACAGCACAGGGCATCTGTTTCTCCAGGGCTGGACCAGGGGCTTTTGCATCAGCTGCAGCCAGCCAGGGAAGGAGCATCTGCCGTGGCCCTTCTCTGACTCCAAAGAGCCTTTTGGCCCCACATCCACTTCAAATCACCTCCTACCACCTCTGGGACGCAGCAATGCAGGATGGAAGGTGGTACATTTTCCAGACATCTCAGGGACTCGATCAGTTTAAGAGAGAGCAAATCAGCCCCTGGCTTATCAGGCATGAAAAGCACTCATTCATCACCTATATGTCCCGTTCACCACCCTCAGGTGAGCAAAGTTTCTAATTTTAAGTCCAGGACTGCCCAAGGAGAATCACTATCAGCATGGGCCGACCTCTCTCTCCCTGGCACCAAGCACCAGCACACAAGGCACTGCTTAGCATTGACATAGAGTGCAAATGGGAACCAGAATAAGTTCTTTGAACTGCTCTGTGCCATTCTTTGGCGGGTGCATAGACAAAGCAGAGGGTTCAGTTGAAACAAGCACACCAGAAACAACTGTGGCAGCTGTTTTGAAACAGGGTGCCCGAAAGCCATGGTCTGTTTGGGATCCTGTGCACTGGGGCTACCAGGAGGCTTGAAGCTACCAACAGAAGTGAGGGCTGCATGTGTCAGGCATTAGAGGTGTGATCGTTACACTAATTGCAGAGGGGGGATGCTGCTCTGCCCTGTGGGGCTCAGGGGATGCTTGCAAGGGACTCCTGAAGGTGGGTGCAGAGCCACAGGCACACCCAAGTCCCCAGGGCAAAGGAAGACACAGGCTGTGCATCTCGGTGCCTGTGTCCCCTGCTAGCATGCCTCTGCCCAGGTGCTGCTTCAGAGACTCCCCAGTCCATGAGGTATGGAGATTAAATTTGTTCTTTGCCTTTCATCCGTGGTTTTGTGGTTGTCCCTGTGTCCTGCCTGCATCAGCTCACAGTTGGTAAACCTGGTGTGGAAGCTTGCTGGTTCAGAGGGGTCATTCTGGGAGAAATTCTGCTCCTTGTAAGCTTGAGAAGCTCCCAGCACATTTCCTCTTACATGTTTTCCACTATGCAGCCAAAGCAGGACTGTAGTAAATGTCCAGCAGATAAAGTTTAAATCCAGTTAGAGCATCTCGGACATTATTTTTCCCAGCAGTGGAAAAATCAGTAGTGGGAGCCCATCGACTCCAGCTGGCTCGTCCCCAACACTGGTGCTATGGTCTTCAGCAGCTAAACAATTGATCTTTCCAGGCAGCTTAAAACAAATTAATGAAAGACAAAGAATTTTCTCAACCTTTCATAGATAAGGGGCAGAGAATCCCTTTTCTGCTTCTTAGCCTTTTTCCTGCAAAAAGCTAGAGGAAAATTATTTCAGCAGGTCTGGCAGACACTGTTGTTCTTTAAAGCTTTCTCAACACCGGAAAAGCACATTTTCAGACCTGCTTTCATTGAATTATATAGCTTGTGCACAGAAACAAACCACCCCCTCTCACACTACACAAAGTCAGGAGGTGACGAATTCTCTTAGACTCACCAGTATTGAAGAGGGCTTATTTCAGCCAGCCTGTTTCTCAGTCTCTGCCACCCAAATCTTCCCAGGAGCTGATGTGATGGCCAGTGCTGGCATGATGGCCAGCGCTGACCAACTGCCCACCTCTGCTACCCGGGCAGCACCAACAGGCACACAAGGAAAACACACTGGCTTCAAGACTCCATGTTGTAAGAAACGTGACTGAGGCTCCAGGTCTCAGCCGTGGCAGAGGTTTTTGAATTGAAAACACAGATATATTCATTTACTTCTCTTTTCTTTTTTTTTCCCCACAAAAAAGGCCAGGACGGGAGCACCCCATGGGCACTGGGCCACTCCATCCCATCTGTACGCAGGGACTAAAACCACGGTAATCTACCTACTGGAGGCTGCATGAGATAGGTAGGTAAGAAATAATTTAAAAGCCCATGCCTTGAGATGGAGGTAACCGGACCCATCTCAGCACGAGAGCCGAGTGCCTTCTCAGTAGTCCAGCACTTCGGTAGCGCTTTTGGACACCACGTTCCTGCCCTGCACTCGGCCCTCGCCCTGGTTCTCCACAGCAGGGCTGTGTGGGTGCAGGGGAGTGGGTGCTCCAACAGCCTCGAGGATACATCCTGCAAGACACGAGTCCTTCCCAGGGGAGTGGAGGGTGAGCTCAAATCCTGCTATGTCAGGGTAGGGTTTGCCTACCTGCCTTGGGGGCAGCACCCCAGGCTGAGTTTGCCTCAAGCACCCAGGACTGCTCTCCCCTCTCTGCGCTTGGAGCCTTCCTCTTGCTACCGCATGATGCATTGAATCCACCACTGGCTTATTAAAAAACGTATGACTTGTGAGAAGTTGAGAAGGGGCAGCACTGCCCACTGCAGCCAGCTCTTCCCATCCCCCACCACAGATGCAGAGCCCTTACCCCGGCTCTGGCAGAGCGGCAGCGTGGGCAGCAGACCCCGGGCTGGCAGGCTTGTGCCCACTGTGGGTTTATACGCCGCAATTTGCTCGCTGCCCACTTCCACATGAGGAGGGAGGGGAGCAGAGAGGAACCTTGGCAGCAACCCAGCAGTTGCGCAGAAGGCTGGTGAAGATGCAGTTCAGGACATCTCTCCCAGGACGTCAAAACCCATTCCCACCCCACTGTAACTCCAGCAGCTCTAACTTGCAGCAGGACAGAGCTAATCCACAGCACACACACTTTTTATTATTACAGGTGTCCCTGAGGACACGAAAGCAGCACAGCACCGGCCAAACACTTGTTAAATAGCAGCAACCCAACACTTCATGTTCGGTGGCAGCAGATGTACACCTCTAGCCTTAAGCTCTCATGTTGAAGATCAGATGGGGCAGGAGCCAAAGCATTTGCCATCAATGCTCAAAGTTGAAAGTTGTCTCAGAAACTGTGCTCCAAGTCAAAACCCCATGGCCTTAATTTATGAGACGCCAGGCTGCTGCTTTACATAAAGTTTTCATTGCAAAATCTGCCCTTTGGGGAGAAGATTACGCAAGACTTAATTTGAACAGTAGGAATGACTCTGAAGTGTTTTCTTTAAAGGCACTCATGTTTTAAACTCTGACTGCAGGAAGCCACCAGGTTTCCAGTCCCCAGCAGAAGAAAAACAGCTTCTGTGCTCACAAGGATGACAAGCAGCAAGATGCTGACCATACAGCAAAAAGCAGGGAGGTCACAGAAAAATCACAGCTTCTGCCATAATTGGGCTTCCCCAGTTAGGCAGCTCCTGTGCCACTCCCCAGGTGCAGGTACACTTGGGTGCAGCCTGAAGAGACTGAACACACTCCCGAAAGCTCTGCCAACAGGTATAGAAAGGTGCTTTGGTTAGGAGAGGACCTCCAGTTTCAGCCCATGAGCTTACACGTTGCTTTGGGATCCTCTGAAACACCACTAGAAAGGAGCGAACCTGATGATCACAGGGTTAATAATTCAAAGAGAAAATACCACCAGCGTATCAACAGCAAGCATCATCAGCAGTGGGGACTGCTGAGGGCTTTACTGCGCGAGCAGTAAAAGAGTAAAAGAGTGATGCTGGAAACACAGCTCACCCCACACAGCCTCCACGCCAGCTGCGAGAGACATTCCTCCAAGAGCGCCCATTCCCAGCAGAGTAAGAATCATCAGGAAAAACACAGGCAAATACATGCCGGGCACCCTGAGTGACTCAGCCCTGACTCCTGCCTGCGGAACGACCATGGGCCAGATGAGGACCCTCCAGCGAGGTCCCTGTGGGGCTCTCAGTGCTGCCTGGTCTTCCCCATGCTGACCGGCCCATCCTGTGATGAGCTGACACCCCAACTTTGCAGCCTGGTGCATCCCTCAGCCTCACCGCTCAGGTCCAGCTTGGCTTTAGAGTCTTTTCCCACTCAGGGACAGGAGCACCGTAACTCTCGTCTTGTGATTTACAACCATCCACATGCAGGTACCTCCGCCCTGAACACTTCAGCTCCAGCTGGTGCCCGTTTGGCCCCTTGCAGGTTCATGCCACGCTGTGACTGACCTTGCGTGATAACAGCAAAGCTTTCACTACTCGAATGCTACCATACACCACAGCTTTACCTAAACTTTGCGTGCAGGTTTTACACAGCCTCCACCTCAGTTTTCCCTGTTGTCTGAGATGTGGGGTTTTTTTCAAAAAGAAAAACAAGACCCATTTGGGATTGAAGCTGAAGGCAGGATCCTGCAGCTCAAGCATGCTCTCTCCTGGGTACTTTCTGCACTGAAATTGCCTGAACTCGGCAGGGAAATGGAAGAGAGACCCTGGAGCTGCTGGGCCACAGATGAGGGAGAATCCTGCCTGAGCTGCCCTAAGCCCTTCCTTGCTGTGTCTGCAAGCCAGGCGCACCACCAACGGGCTGGGGAAGAGAGACCTTTTCTGCAAAGCAGAGACTGGGCTGAAAACACATCTCTCCTTCAGCAAACCAATCTGAGCCGGCATGTGCACGGTATGTGAAGCAGCATCAAAGGCAAACTACTTGCTTGGACACTGGGAAGTGTGACACAGAGCAACTGCCTAGGAACTCCATGCCAAGCACAAACTCTATTCCCCCCTTCCCCCCCCCCCATCTACTTTTTTCTTGCAGTCTTCCAACAAAGCCCAGAACGCTTCTCCGAATTAAGACTAGGGGCAGTTTGAGAGACATTGGTCTCCAGGGACCACCGAGCAGGTCCTGGGGACAGCAGCTGGGAAACCACCACTGGCTCGGCTCAGGACAAGCCCAGGCCGGGAGACCCCCCGACCCGCTCCTCCCGAAGATGCTCCTCCTCGTCATCTCTCTCCAGAGCAGCTCTCTCCCACCCCCCGCCTCGGGAGGCTTTAGGACACTGCGCAGAGCTCTCGGGACTAGAAGCAGCTCGGTCTCCATCCCTGAAGGGGAGACAGGGCAGCCCAAGGGCCTCAAGTAATAACGCGGTGTCCCCGCGCAGCTCGCTCGAGCGGCAGGGTCCGGGTGCCCGGCACGCCGGGGACAGCGGGCGGTACCGCCGCCCGGGCCGGCTCCCCGCACCCGGGGCTCGGCCTCCGGAGCGGAGAGCGGGGAGAGGCGGAGGGAGCTCGGGGAGCGGGGCGGGGATGCCCCGTGTCCCGCCCGCTCCGGAGCTCCCCGGCGGGGACACGGCGCGGGACAGCCCGGGGACACGGC